>VMDO01021033.1:0-25331 GCA_007922755.1 Pedetes capensis
AATTGGATATAGGTTGAGTCATAAGTTATCTCTAAGTGTGGACCTTACTACTGCTACTTTATATGAAAAGATGATCAAAATGTCCTTTCATTTTAATTTATAACTTGTAAGTAGTAATATAGCAAACAAGGGTACCATATTTTTGTTAATCATTGTTTACTATATTTAATTAGATGATTGTATCTTGTTCGTTAGTACTATATTTTCTCATTTTCTGAATGGAATATTTTATTGTTTTAGGCATGTGTTTCCAGGATTTAATTATCCTGTTTTATTTTTTTCAGTTTTTGGGGGTTGAACCAAAAGACCTCGTGTATGCTAGGCAAGTACTCTACCACTAAGCCACACAGTCAACCCCTTTTTTAAAAAATATTTTGTATTTTGACACAACGTCTCACTAAATTGTGCAGGATGCCTGTGGCCTTGAACTTCCAATGCACTTGATTAAGCCTCCCATATCACTGGGCTTACAGGTGTGTACCATGGCTCTTGGCTTCTTGATTATTTTTTAAATAGTAATTTGTATAATGTATTTTTATTGACACATAATATTTGCACACATTTATGGTGTTTTTATTGTTGGAAATACTTGGACTCTTTCTTGCCAATCATTTTCAAATATACCATAAATTATTGGACACCACACTTATCCTACTAAGTTATAGCAGAAGAGAACCAATTCCTTCTATCTAGTCATATTGTGGTATCTATTATCTAACCTCTCTCCATATCTCCTTCCATCTATCCTTCCCAGTTTTTGGAGACCACTATTCCGCTCTCTTTTCTGAAATTAATTTTTTAGTATGTCCTAATAAGAGAGAGCATGTTGATTTATCTTTCTGTGGCTACTTTTTCATAAATATGGTATTCTTCAGTTCCATCCCATTGCCACAAATGACAGTATTAAAATCATTTTTTCATCCATTGATGGCCACTTGGTTTAGTCCATTTATTGGCTATTGTAAATAATGCTGCAGTAAACATAAGTGTCCCATATACGTTCAATATGTGCATTTAATTTGCTTTAGATATATACCCAATAATGGGGTTCCTGGATCATGTGGGGATTTTACAATTGGTTTATTGAGAAATCTCCATACTATCTCTCACATTGGCTATACTAACTTACATTCTTGCCAACAATATATGAGTTCTGCTTTCTCTTTTTCTCCACATCATAACTGGGGATTGGCTATTTTGTCTTTTGGTAATAGTCATTCTAACTGGGGTGAGATAATATCTCATTGTAGCTTTGATGTGCATTCATTTCCCTCATAATTTTCTACACTTGTTGAACATTTGAATACTGTCTTTTGATAATTTTCTATTTGTATAGTATATACATTTTAATTGTTTTATTGGGGGAAGTTTGTTTTGTTTTGTTTTGTTGAGTTCCTTATAAATTCTGGATATTAATCCTTTGTTGGATAAATAATTTGCAATTATTTTATCTCATCTGGTGATTTTCTCTTCATTCTGCTTATTATTTCCTTTGTTTTACAGAATCTTCTTCATTTGATTCGATCCCATTTATCTATTTTTGTTTTTGTTGCCTATGCCCTTGAGGTCTTTCTTAAAAATCTTTGTCTGCATCAATATATTGAAGTGATTCTCTTATAATTTGTTTTAATAATTTTGAAATTTTAGGTCTTATATTTGGGTCTATGCCTCATTTTGAGTTGATGTTTGTGTTAGCTGGGAGGTAGGGAATCTATTTTCATTCTTCTACATATTTATAAACAAATTTCCCAGCACCATTTATTGAAAAGACAGTCCTTTATTCAATGCATAGTTGGCAGTACTTATGTGGATTTATTCCTGAGTTTTCTGTTCTATCCCAAAATATGCTGCTCTTGCAGGATTAGGGCTAATTGTAGGACAAAAAATAGAATTTATTTTGAAACAAAAATCAATAGTTATTACATTTCTTAAATGACATATTCTGATCAGTGATCTGTATATTATGTAATGTATGACTTTATATCATTTTGTGTCAAAAAGAAAATATATACCTGTACGAGTTGATTATGTCTGCTAAAGGACTTGTAATTGGTTACAATATTATATAAGTGTTGTGCTCATTTATAATTATTGTTCTATAATTAAGGTTCCTATATTGTACAATAAGATTTAACCTATTTGAGTTTCCACGTGTAGAACACAATCCTCCCACACTGTGAAGTGTGAACACTTGTTTACATCCATTAGCTGTAACCAAATATGTCTTTCACTTATTCCTTATTATTTTGGATAAAAGTCATTGGAAATCTGTATTATATATTCAATAACTAGAAAGGAAATATTGACATTTTCCTCATTAGTCATATGAAGCAGTAGACAATTGAACTTGTGTGTTTTCAGCACAAATAAACACAATACCCCACACACAAGTGTCATAAATAGAGTGATAATCCATAAATTGGCATATCTATCAGCCTCATAAATATTCTTTTGACTGGAAGATTAATAAGTGAGAATTATTTATAGCATCAACCATTTCTTAGGGCGACTGGGTTCCTAAATATTTTAGGATGATTGATTTAAGGGAAAGAACACATTTTAAAAATTAGGTTTTTCTTATTGCTAAAATTTAAATATTCTTTTTATATCATGAACAATAGTCCATTAATAGATGTTTCCTTTGTGCATATGTTTTCTTATATTCTGGTTTGTCTCCTCATTCTTTTAATATTGCCATTTAAAGAGAACAGGTATATGATTTAAATGAAGTTTAAATAATTAAATTTTTATAGTATTAGGTGTTAAATCCAAGGCATCAAACATTCTAGGCAATGCTCCAATGAGTCACAACCCAACCCCTTTTTAATCTTTTATTTTGAGGTAATTTTGTTGCTATTATGTGCCATGCACTAGGGTCTAACTCATGGAAACCATATGTACAACAAAAGAAAACACTCCTTGATTCTGTGCAGGGATATGATCTTATTTATGTTTAAACCCATTGCTGCAGACACTGTCAATCCATCTAGTTGAGGTCTTCCTTTCTTTCATTGACCTGTCACTGTCACTAATTAATCCCTCCTGACAACATGTGCAGAATACGTAAGACACAGTGTAGCCACCCTTGCTTCCAAGGTGTTCCAAGGAGCATTCTGATTGCACTTGTTCTACAACAAATCTGTTGGTTCTTTTGACAGTCCATGGTATGTTTAATATTCATCTCTAGCACCATAATTCAAAAGCATCAACTCTTCTCCTATCTCCATTGTTCAATGTCCAGCTTTCACAACCATATGATGCAATTTAAAATACTCTGTCATGAGTCAGGCACACTATTTTGAGGCATTTGTTGTTATTAGGTGCTGTCCAGCAAGGTCCAACTCATAGTGACCCTATGTACAGCAGCACAAAATACTCCCTGATTCTGTGCCTGACACATGATCTTACTTATGATTAACTGAACTATTGCAGACATTGTGTCAATCCATTTAATAGAAGGTTTTCCTTTTTTTGTTGTTGTTGACCTGTCACTCTCCCAAACATCATGTCCTTCTCCAAGGATTGGTCCCTCCTGACTACATGTCCAAAATACATAAGACACAGTCTAGCCATCCTTGCATCCAAGGAGCACTCTGGTTGCTCTTCTTATAAAACAGATCTGTTGGTTCTTTTGGCGGTCCATAGTATATTCAATAATCATCTCCTGCACCATAATTCAAAAGCATCAATTATTTTCCAGTCTCCTTTGTTCAATGTCCACCTTTCACAACCATAGGATGTGACTGACGATACCATGGAATGAGTCAGCTACACCTTCAATTTCAATGTGACACCTTTCAATATTTTAAAGAGATCTTTTGCCACAGCTTTTCCCAAAGCATTGCATCTTTTGATTTCTTGACTGCTTCTTCCATGGGTGTTGATGGGAGAACCAAGTAAAGCAAGTCATGGACAGCCTCAATCTTCTGTCCACTAATTGTGAAGTTGCATGCTGATCCAGTTGTAAGGATTTTGCTTTGTTGAGGTTGGTTCACAATCCATACTGAAGGCTATGTTCTTTGATCTCCATCAGTAAATGTTTCAAATATTCTTTACTTTCAGTAAGCAGAGTTGTGTCATCTGCATAATGCAGGTTGTTAATGAGTCTTGCCTTAATCCTGATGCTGTGTTCTTTTTCATAAAGTCCAGCTGCTTGGATTATTTTCTCAGCATAGAGATTGAAGAGATATAGTGAAAGGATACCACCCTGATGCACACCTTTTTCAACTTTAAACCAGTCAGTGTTTCCTTTTTCTGTTCAAATAATTGCCTCCTGGTTGTGTACAGATTCCTCATGTTTACAATTAGGTGCTCTGGTATTCCCATTCTTCTTGGTGCTATCCATAATTTGTTATCATCCACACAGTCAAATGCCTTTGCATATTCAAAAAAACATAGTTAGACATCTTTCTGATATTTTCTACTTTCAGCTAATAACCACCTGACATCAGCAATGATGTCCCTAGTTCCCCAGCTTCTTGTGAATCCAGCTTAATTTTCCTGCAGTTCCATGTCTATATACTGCTTCAGTATCTTTTGAATGATCTTTAGCAAAATTTTGCTTGCATGTGATATTAATGGTATTGTTCAATTGTTTCCACATTCAGTTTGATCCACATTTTTGGAAATAGACACAAATATGGATCTCTTCCAGTCGGTTGGCCAGGTGGTTGTTTTACAAATTTTGGGGCATAAACATGTTAACACCTCCAGTGCTGCATCTGTTTATTGAAACATCTCTATTGGTATTCCATCAATTCTTGGAGCCCTTTGTATCACCAATTCCTTGAAGATAGGTTCTACTTCATCCTTCAATACCATTGGTTCCTCATCACAAGCTACCTCTTGAAATGTTTGGTCATCCACCAATTCTTTTTTGTATTATGACTCTGTATATTCCTTCCTCCTTTTGAGGTTTCTTGCATCTTTTATTGCTTTCCCTGTAGAATTTTCATTATTATCACTTCAGTCTTTAATTTTTTCTTCAGTTCCTTAAGACGGAGAAAAACAGACAATGTTCTTCCCTTTTAGTTTTCTGTCTCCAGCTCTTTGCACATGCCCTGAACATATTTGATTTTGGCTTTTGGAGCTGCCTTTTCAAATCTTCTGTTTAGTTACTTAACTTCATCATGACTTCCTTTTACTCTAGCTACTCTAAGTTCAAGGGTAATTTTCAGAGTCTTTTTTGACATGTAACTTGGTCTTTTCTTTTTTTCCTGTCTTTTAATAATGTTTTGCTTTCCTTATGAATGATATTTTTGATGTCATGCCACAACTCATCTGGTCTAGGCATAATCTATTCTAAATTTTGCAGACTGCTCTAGCCCCAAATTTGTGGTCCTCTTGCCTCAGATTACTGATTTGCTGAGATACAGGTGTGTGCAACTATATATGGCTGGCTATCACACATTTATTTTATGAATTTTTAGTTTGGGATTGCATATAAATATGTCATCACATCATCCAGTGTCATCTAGGTTCTCTCTTGAGTTTCAAGAGAGACTTGGTTTGATCCACTTGGGTTAATTTTTTTGAAGACTGTAAAATCTTATCCAGAATCAGCTTTTTATATGTGAATGTCCAATGTTTCAGTAACATTTGGTGAAGATAATCTTTGCCCATTTTATGACTTTTACTCTTCTGTCAAAGATTAATGGATTGTATTTATGTGAAGCTATTCCAGGACTTTGGGGCTAGGGCATAGTACAATTGATAGAGTGTTGCTCTACACTGCCTGAGGCCCAGGGTTTTATCTGTAGCACTGCCAAGATGGGAGGACTTGTCAACCCATTCTGGAAATAATCCCCCCCCAAATCACCCATTAAAAACCCTATGAATAGCAAAGAAGCACTGACATAGTGTTGAACATGAGTCATTGTCGAGCAGTATTTAGTTCGAGCAGTATTAGTTGTATGTAGGAGTACCATGAGTTGGACCCAACTGAGGGTACATAACAACAACATAGCTCTTTTGCCAATGATCAATGGACTACATTTATCTGGGGATATTCCAGGACCTTGTATTCTGTTCCATTGTTCTACTTGTTGATTACTTCAGCAAAGTTAGATTGTCTTGATTATTGTAGGTTTATACTATTTCTTTAGCTATCTTATGAAATAAGATGGACTGATGAAAAAGAAGTATTTTAAATGTACCATTTCACGTATCACCATGAAAATGCAAATTAAAATAATGAGATATCACTACATACATACTGGAATAACCAAAATCCAGACCAGTAACAACACCAAATGCTGAAAAGGAGGTAAATAGAGAAACAAGAATTCTCATTTACAACAAGTGGAAATCCAAACTGGCATAACTACTTTGGAAGGCAGATAGGCAGTTTCTTACAAAAGAAATACATTCTTTTCATAGGACCCAGAAAAATATTACTTGTTATTTACATCAAAATATTAAAAATTATATCTATAAAAACCTTGCACACAAATATTTATAGCAGATTTAGTATAATTGACAAAACTTGGAAGCAACCAACAGATTATAGATGAATGGGTAAAGAAACTATGCTATATCCAGGCAATGGAAATTTTTCAGCATTAAAATTAAATGAGCTATCAAATCATGCAAAAATATGAAGGAACCTAAAATACGTATTGCTAAATGGCAATATATCAGTCTAAAAAAGCTAAATAATATATAATTGGAGTTTAGCTCATTTGGTAGAGTGCTACTCTACACTCTCTGAGGCCCAGAGTTCAATCTCCAACACAGCAAAAATAGAGGAAGGACCAGGCAGCCCACTCTCAAAAAAATCCCACAAAAGAGCCATCAGAAACCCTCGGAGGGTTGCTATGAGTTAGACCTGGTAACAACAACAAGAACATGTGACATTCAGGAAAATGCACAACTAAGAAGACAGTAAAAAGATCAGTGGTTGCCAAAGGTTGGAGTGGGAAAGATGTGAATATACAGAGCAAAGAGGACTTTTAGACCAGTGAAAATAATCTGCACATTATACTGAAAAAACATATCATTATACATTTGTCCAAAGCTATAGAAAGTACATCAAGTTGTTATTGTTATTAGGTGCCATCCAGTCAGTATCCAACTCATAGCGGCCCTACATACAACAGGAGAAACACTATTGACAGTGCTTCTCTGCTGTTCATAAGGTTTTCCATGGTGGATTGATTTTTGGGAATGGGTTATAGGGTCCATCTCCTAAGCCTACAGCACCTGGTGTTCCCAGGCAGTCTCCCATCCAAGTACTAACCAGGTCTGACCCTGTTTAGCTTCCGAGATCTGACAGGATCAGATGCCACAGGGCTACGGTTACAACATCAAGAGTAAACCTTAATATAAATATGGATTTGGGGTGCAAATCATGTATCAATATGTTGCTATTGTTGGGATACATGTGATACTTTGTACTTCTTAATTTGGTTGGGAATCAACCTACTCTAAAAAGCTAATTTGAAATGTAGGAAAAAATACAAGAAAGAAATGTGTAATTTTACTCTAGAAAGAGCATTAAATCATTTTAAAGGATAGCTGAAGTTATTTCAATGCTAGTCCACATGAGTTCTGTCTCAATTTATGTATTTTTTCAATAACCAAGCAAAAATATTAAATCAAGAATCTAGGCACCTACAGTTATGATGCCATAATGGATATGGATGCTAAAATTATTTCTTGGCTTATACAAATATCAAATACATTTAATTTTTGTTTGTAAACCTTACATTTTTGTGATTTTACTGAGCCATTTTTTCTATTTAATAAATAAGCATGACTTCCCAAACACACAATACCAGTAATTTAAAATCTACTGTGTCGCTACTACCAAATTTATTCCAAGTTTCAAGAAGATAATTCTCATGAATCTATAGCTATATACTCCAATCAAATAGTTTCTATTTACTTACATTAAGTACTATTATCAATCAGATTAAATATTCATTGTCTAAAGTGCCATTGTTGAATGACAGAAATAGCAATTTAATTTTAATTGATTTTTATGGTTTAGGTAGGAAGTTTTATATTCCTTACAAAGCACTGACAATATACATTGAAGTTTACATCATATTTGTATCAGTTTGCTCCTCACATTGCAAAAAGAGAAAACATGAACAGTTACTTGTCACATCAGTTGCATTAACTTTGTGCAGTAAATGTGTTTAAAACATGACACTTTCTAAACCAAAGAACAGACAAATCTGCACAATTATAACTATGAATAAATGTTTGAATGTATGCTATTTGTGCACTTACCCTAGCTCTATGAATACAATACACATAAGATTTATTTTAAAAAAACTGTGGAAGTACTGAAATAGTAAATTAAGATCTGAGATACAAGTAAAATGTTCTAAACATCCAAGTTACATTTCCTATAGATGTAGTATAAAAATACAAATTAATTTTTTCTTTCCTCCATTGTCCCTTCATAACACAATTCTAATTTGCTATTGTTATAGATGGCAAAATATTTGTTGTATTTTCATCTACAAAACTACTACTGACCTTTTCCACAAAATTCATGCTCATTGGAAGAAATTTATTTTTAAATTACCTTTCAGGAATCCTGTATACATCAAAGCAATTTGCAGAATTAAAAAATCTAGAATTTATTTATTGTCATGTTATAGAGAAGAAAAAAACTTACTCCTGCTCTGCTAATGATTCTACTTAATAACATATTCTTTCCTTAAGCCTTCTGCTGGCTCAACATAAGTTAGTACAAAAAAATACTAAACATTTTATAGTAATTTTAATATAAAAATGGAAAATAACTTTATTAAGTTGTTCCATAATGAGAAAAAGCCCAACACTGAGAAAAACTTTTGCAATAGAAAATTGTATAACATGCTAAATTATTTTGACCCTTCTTAGCCATGCAAATAAAAATAATCTATACTCACATTGTTAATTTTATTAGACATATATTTGTGTTTTCTACACACAACACATATAAGTGTACATACATCTGTATCCAGAATATACAAAATATTGCTAATTTTTCATAATTACAATTATAAGGCAAAAATATTTGCAATATACTTCTTCTTATTTACCTTTTGCCATAGTAGTTTACTTTTTTTGGCACCTATATCTAACATCATCAAAATAGGGCTCTCAAGTGTCATCTCTTTCAAAATTAATAAAGCAAAAAAAGTAGAAAAGTTTCAGACTGCTGAATTGTGAAACATTAAGAAATGCTTCTTCTGATTTGTATTATCATTTATCTTTGTTCAACTCTCTGGCAAAGTTGAGGCAGATGTAAAAGCCAGAGCCTTTCCTTTGTTTAAGCAAAGACATACTGATTCCATAAAGTTTACTGCTCTTAGCAGTAATTTTTTCTAACAACACTGTCTGTCTTTGGATGGAAAATATACAGACTTCAGAAAATATCAATTTAAATTTCAATTTGTTTCATGTTTATGCATTCTTTCTGATAATTTAATAAACTTGCAAACACTATGGTTAAAATCTGAATAAAATACTAATCAAGACAAGATCATGTTTTCTTCCCAAAATAATGTCTTCAATTCAATTTAACTTCTATGTTGGTCTCAGAAATAAATTCATAACAGAGATTGTTAAATTCACACTTTAAAAAATCTAAAAATAGTTAAATTTTTGACATCATACCTCTCTAATCATATGCTTTTTTTTTTTTTTTTTTTTTTTTGTACTGGCGGTTGAACCCAGAGCCTCATGCTTGCATGCTCTGCAAGTGCTGGACCACTGAGCTGCACCCTCAGCCCCTGTTTTTACTTTGTGAGACAGGGTCTTGCAAAGTTACACAGACTGCCTCTGGTCTGGAACTTGCGATCCTTCTGCCTCCGCCTCCTGAGCCGCTGGGCTTATAGGCATGCGTCACTGCGCCTGGCTAGCATATGCTTCTTTTGATTGGAATAACATTGTCTCTTCCAACCTCATCAGAAATGTGGGAAAATATACATAAAATATTTCATTTATTGTGAACATCACTTTATATCATGGTAAAAAACTTTTCAGAATTTCCTTAGTAAAATAAATATAAAACTATTTTCTGCTTAGATAAAAGTCTGTGCATTATTAAAATTGGGGAAAACATCTAAAAAGTTACTGTAAAATTATTAATTTAATTTTTAACCATTATTACTGTATCTATCAAACAATAATTAAGATTTATATTATAGCTATTCAAAAATAAAACATATTAAATTACTGTCTGTATGTATCCTTTGTAGCCTGCAGCTGTAGCCCTGTGGTGTCTGATCCCGTCAGATCTCTGAAGCTAAGCAGGGTCGGGCCTGGTTAATACCTGGATGGGAGACCACCTGGGAACACCAGATGCTGCAGGCTTGGGAGAAGGACCTGGCAACCCCCTCCCAAAAAATCAATCTGCTATTAAAAACCCTATGAACAGCACAGAAGCACTGACAATAGTGTTTCCCCTGTTGTATAGAGGGTTTCCCCTGTCGTACAGAGGGCACTAACAACAACGGAGACAATGTACCCTTTGCTTAAATTTATCTGGCTTAAACAAGAGAAGGGTCATCATTTAAAAAATGGCGTTTTGTTATCAATTTTATAATTCCTGACTGGTTTTTGAATATAATGTCTTATATCACACTGACTTCATGTAGGTCTCCTGTATCTAAAATGCTACATTATTTATTATTGTGAAAATGTATTTATTCACCACATGTATTTATTAGATTCCTACAGTTTATAAGCCTGCAGCTGTAGCCCTGTGGCATCAGATCTCGGAAGCTAAGCAGGGTCAGGCCTGGTTAGTCCCTGGATGGGAGACCGCCTGGGAACACCAGAAGCTGTAGGCTTGGGAGAAGGACCTGGCAACCCCCTCCCAAAAATCTATCTGCCACTAAAAACCCTATGAAGAGCAGAGAAGCACTGACAATAGTGTTTCCCCTGTTGTACAGAGGGTCGCTATGAGTCGGATACCGACTCGACAGCACCTAACAACAACAACAACAACAACAACAACAACAACAGTTTATAAACATTTTAATGCTTATGAATTTCTAAGTATGACAAATTTATAGTTTCAAAAAATTCAGAATTTTTTTCACCTCAAAATATTTCTTTTTCAAAGGCTGGTTTCAATTACTATGATTGATTAAATGTAAATATTAAGAGAGCTCAATTATGTGCACTTATATGAAGCATGGGCTGAGGTTTAGCTCAGTTGGCAGAGTGCTGCTCTGCACATTCTGAGGACCAAGGCTGAATCTCCAGCCCCACAAACATGGGAAAAGGATGTGGCAGTCCATTCCCCAAAACAATCTCAGAACAATCAGCTGTTGAAAACCCTATGAGATTCCCTGAGTCAGATTTGACTCAATGGTACCTAACAACAGCAACCACATATGAAGCAAAGGTTTCTTGTACATTTAAAGAGCACAAGAATAACATTAAAGTTTAAATTTAATATTTTCTTTGTTTAAATTTCATTTGCTAGTCTTTATGAATTGGTTTGTGAAATAATGGGCATAAACTATTCTCTCGTGTGTTTTATCTCCTCCGTAATAAAGACATTAAAAGAAAGAACTTCAATGATATTAACTTTAATGCCTTGTATTGACACTTAAGCACAAGTTAGTAGATAATTACCCAATATGATATTGATAGTACAACATTAGCATAATTATAAATTCCTGATTATTTCAGTTATTTTAAAATGCATTTAAGTAAAAGCCTTGTTAATTAGCATAGTCCTTGAGATAGTTGTAAGTGGCAGAGATATAGTCAGTTCCCAAACCAGCAATCTTAATAGAGACTCCTCATGAGTAGATCACTAAATATCTTTCAGTATATCATCTACGATATAGAGTGCACCCGAGCACCTGAAGAAAGTACTCTTCTAGGAAGATGGAGAGAACAAACACATCAGATCTGAAACTCTCATGGAAAACATAATTCTACATCTTCTGTCATTTTCCCCTATCAAGCCACAGAATGGCATGCTTGAATCTGTAGTCAGCATCTCCCAGTGGGCCAATTTGGTAACTATTCAAAGTTTTCAATAAAGAAGTACTTGTCAAAAAAGTCCTTAATAAATGGTTGCTAATAAAGAGAAAATATATATGATTCATTAGTCCATTGCCATATAATAGAATTTGAAAAATACTTATGTAAAAACCCTAAAACACATTTTAAAATTAATTTTATTTTGGAGAGAGTCTAAATAACTTTAGATATATTAAAATCATTTCATGATGTTTTGAAATTATTAATATATTAAAGGCATACATAAATGGACATGATGATGTTTCTGCTATGCAAAGTAACCCTTGCTAGCAATCCCACAGAAAGTTATGCATTGAAAAACCTCAATTTATTTAATAAAAATTCACCTAATTGTTTTCAAAAAGTCTATTGACAGTGATTTATGTAAATGAAAATAGTTAAAATTTTGATTAGTGCTACATTGACATTTGTCTATATTTCTAGAAATCTTAGTGTTCCCATATATAATAATTTATCACTGTGCTAAAAATAATGAATAATTTTTAAGAAAAGAGAGAAAGTGGAGAATGTAGTTCAGTGCTAGAATGCTTACATAGCATATACAAGATAATGAGTTTGGTATTCAGTCCCCCTCTCAAAAATAAGCAAGAAAAGAGAAAAGGAAAAGTTTGACGCCTACTGAAAAAATCCTAACAGGAATATAGGCTGAAAGGAATCAGATTAGCTGAAAAATGTAGGCTAAGTAATTTTATAGTGGCTATCACTAAAATCATAAGGGGTCTTCTCATGTAACTGTCAGTGAACTATTTATTTATTTTAATATTTATTTATTTATTTATTTAAGTTTATAATGTTGTTGCTGTTAGGTGCTGCCAAGTTCTATCTGACTCACAGCAACCCTTTGTACAATAGAATGAAACACTACCAGGCACTGTGCTACGCCTAGCACTGTGTCAGTGCTTCTCAGCAGAGTTTTTTTTTTTTTGGGCGGGGGGAGATAATATTCTTTATTTTCTTAACTGAGTGATAGATATATTGGTGTGCTTTTTAATCCTATTTTCTAGGTAATACATAATTTTATAGTATCTTTCTCATCTTAATAATTAACAAGATCACTTTTAAGTGGAAATAAAAGTCATCAGAATGTGACTACATGTCTTTAGAACTACAAAGTCTGTTTTCCCATTTTTTTTTGTTTTTATGAACTTTCACAACTTTAATATTAATGCTTCCCTTTGTCATCCTGCATATTTTATTTTATACATTTTAAAACATTAATTTAAGAGAAAGTTAATTGTCTTTTCTGGATTTCCAAAGGAGTCCATTACACCAAAACTTTGTAAGAACTTGCTTTTGACAGTAGTTTTTTTTTGTTTTGTTTTTTTTTTTTTGGACATTTTTAATGTACACCTTAATGTGATTCATTCTGACATGCTTTTCATTGTGGCATTTACATATATATGCATTTTGATGTACATTATTCATATAGGGCTGATTGTTTCGGGAGTAGGTGGCTGGGTCTTTCTCACAAAGTTTATAATATTACATAAATAAAATAAACATGGAAGTATGCATAGTCATATTTAACCTACTGAAAAAATTCAGAGACGGCAGAGACAAATCATTAAAAACTACTGAAACTCAAAATTGTTTCACTTATGTATAGGTTGTTCATAAGAATTTCATTCCTGGTATGGGCATGCAAACTCCTGTTGAAAGAACCATCCTATAGAAAATAACCATGAGCCCTGGTGAAAATATGTTGTTGTTAGGTAGCAGTGAGTAGTGTCCATCTTAACAACCCTAGGTAAACAGAATGAGACACTCCCTGATACTGTGCCATGCCAGGCACTATGTCAGTGCTTCTCTGCTATTCATAGGTTTTTGATGGCAGATTGTTTCGGGATTGGAATGTCAGGTCCTTCTCCTTAGCCTGTAGCACCTAGCATGTAGTATTCCAAGACAGTCTCCCATTCAAAGACTAACCAGGCTGACCCTAATTAGCTTTCCAGATCAGGCAGCATTGGATACAAGGGTGTTATGGCTGCAGACAGGTGAATATATACATATAAAGTAAAACAATTACATGAAAGCCAAATAGCTAGCAAGATTTACTAGAGTATAATAAGTATTTAAAAGAAGAGAATGGTCATAATGATTTAATGTTTTTAGTTTGAGGGAAGGTACAGGGTAGCCAGAACTCTCACATGAAACCTATTGTCTTGTGAAGAATCAGAGGACAACATTTTGATAAAGTGTGTAGCTCAATTGATAGAGTGCCACTCTGCACTCTCTGAGGGCCTAGATTCAATATCCAGCACTGCAAAAATGGAAGAAGAATGTGGCAATCCACTCCCAAAACAATCTGGAAATAATTAGCCATTGAAAACCCTATGAGGGTCACAATGAGTCAGACATGACTCCATGGCACCTAACCACAAAAAGGAGCCACTGAAAATAGAGAATTAACACAGAAAAGTTGAAAGTCAGAGAAATGTTGCCAAATGTTTTGTTTTTGCTTTTATTTTTTTTTTTTAGTGTATAAGCTCTACCCACACGTTTGGATAATTCTTCAAAATGCAAGTATGGTACATTATTGTAACTTGGTCCTGGGATGTCCCCAAGACATATGTTAAAAGCTGAGTCTTGAGCTTGGCACTATTGTGAGGTGCTGGAAACTTTGAGAGGTGGGGCCCAGTGAGAGGTCTTTAGGTCACTGAGGCCTTCCATGAAGAAGATAATGGAATCCCACGCCCTCTTTTTCTTTTCTCTTGCCTCCTGGCCATGAGATGAATGGTTTTGTTCCACCACACACTTACTCCATTATGTGTTGCCTCTCCCACCACAGGCCTAAAATCAAAAAGTGTACTCAATCATGGACTGTTGTTGAGTGTCCCTGAGTCATATCTGACTCATAGAGACCCTATGTCTAATAGAATGAAGCTCTACCCAACACTGTGCCATGCACACAATCTTATGTTTGATCCTAATGTTATAACCACTATGTTTCTTCTCATTTTGAGTCATGCCACATCAGCAAAAGTAGTTCCTGGGGCTTGACTCCATTCTCATCATTAATGTGGACTCTACTTTGAGGAGGTAACTCTTCCCCAGTCATCTTTTGAGTGATTTACATGCTGAGGGTCCCATTTACAAGCACTATATTTGATAGTACTTTGTAGTTAACTGTTTTTGGAGTGGGCTACTGGAATCTTCTCCCTAGTCTGTCTTAGTCTGGAACCTCATCTGAAACCTGTTCACTATGTGTGGCCCTACTGGTATCTGAAATACCAGTGGGAAAACTTTCAGAATCATGGCAACACTCAAGTCTCCACAGCATGACAAGCTTACATACACATGGGTAATCATGGACTGGAACCTCCAAAACTGTGAGCCAAAATAAAACTTTTCTATTTTTAAGTTGATTATCACAGTCCTTTGTTACAGTAACAGAAATCTGACTAAAACAGACCATATCCAAGCATGTCAGCTAAATAGAAAAATTAATTAGGATTTGAGATACTATCAAAGAGACAAAGTCTGTACATTGAATCCAACAAAAATAATAGGTTTTCTAAAATAATAACAACAACAACAAAAATTCAGAATCTACAATTTCTACAACATAACATTCACAATATCCAGAAAACAACCCAAAGTACTCTTAAAAGAAAATAAAATGTGGCACAATGTTGGGACCAAATACAGTCAGTGGAGACCAATTCCCAGAGGATGTAGGTGCTGGAGTTAACTAACAAGAATTCAAAACACTCCCAGTAATTAGATTCAGTGATGAAAAATGTATTTATAGTAAATAAAAGGAAAATCAACAGAAATATAAACTAAAGAAAAGAAGTAAGCAGAAATTCTGAAAATACAAAATATATCTGAAACAAAGTTTCTATTTTTTCAGCTACAAAGAAAACAATCCCTGGAGGTTTTGAAACAGCTTTGCCGTTGGAGAAGTGAAGTTATGCTGTGTTGTATTCAATTATCTATAAAGTTCAAATGTGATAATGTGTGATGCAGCACCTTATTAATAGCTTTTACCATTTTTATTTATCCAACAAGACTCTATAGAGAAGAATTTTGTTGTGAATAATAGAAAATCAGGAATTCTCCGTCTTGAAAGATTCCAATGATGAATGCGTAAATATAAAATTCATTGAATATAAACATCCATGTAGATATCATTCGTGTCCTTTGAGATATAAACTACTTACCATTGTTTTGAGTGCATAGTTGCACATATGCCATATAACAATTGGGATGCATAATTATCTTTCATTATATTTCTCTCTTTTTCTTGCTTACTGCTTCTCTCTGTATATATGGATATGAATGATATTCATTTATTTTGTGTATTTTAATTTTAAATTAAAAAATTCTCACCAACCCAGGTCCCATATTACATATCTATAATCCCAGGACCTTGGGAGGTCAAGGCAGGAGGATTGCAAGTTTCAGCCCAGAAGAAGCTTGCACATCTTAGCAAAACTCTATATCATAATAAAAACAAAAACAAACAAAAAATGGGTCTGGGTGTACAGATCAGTGCTAGAGCACTTGCCTAGCATGAGCAAGATCCTGAGCTCAACCCCCAGCTACTTGGGGCGGGGGAGAGAGAGAGAGAGAAAGAGAGAGGTATTCCACCAAATGGATGCATAAAACTAATTTAATGTACTCTTGTGATTACCAATTAAACTCATATGCATTGCCTTTTTGCATTCTTTCTTTTGTTTCAGATTGAAAACACTAGTTCATCGCACCCATTTAAACTTGTAGTCAACAGGTTAATAATGCCCTAGGAAGTGATGATCTCTATGTGTTGTAGTCAACAGGTTAATAATGCCCTAGGAAGTGATGATCTCTGTATGTGTTGTAACAGTTGACATCATCTACACTTGGGAATGCATGTAAAAGACATATCTATGCCATCTCTCTTAATATTCTTTGTAGAAAAACTCTGTGTTATATATTTCACATCCCAAGTGTCATATACAATTCTTAAACATTTTCTAGAACATGAAATGATTGTGTGAGGAATATGTCTTGAGACATAAATATTACTTTGAGGCTTAATAATTTCACACAACTAAAGCCTGCTCAAAATTACTAGGAGTATATAGAATCATTTTTACCAGTTTACAAGCTATGTGAAAACATATCGTAAAATTGTTTGTAATATTTTCCTAAACCCTTAAATTCCCATTTAGTATATCCAGCTTTATTTGATTCTTTGTATTGATTCTAAGTTGATTCTAACTTCAGGTCTACCTATTTGCCCCTGGAGTTTTCTACTTTGGATAAATGATGCATTTTTTACTATTCAAATCCTTTGAATAGTAAAATGGATAGGGAATTGCAATACCATTTTTAAAAGGTAAGACAATTACTATCAAATATCAACGCCTAAAGCATCAGACAGCTTTTCTGTGAAATGGTATTAATTTAGGCATTCACTTAAAAAATGAAGACAGGATTATTTTCTTCTCATTGCTCTTGGCCTTCAAATGCTGTATTGGAAAGATGTTAAGGTGATGCTGACGTCTGGTGGTTTTCCTTTTGTATAATCTCTTCCTCTGAGTATGAGTGGGATCCGTGGTTTGCTTTTCATCAAGAGAATTTGGAAAAGGTGATGGAATAGTAAGCAAGGAATTTGTTATACTCTATTATATGAGATCCTCTATTTGATAGGAGATTTACTGTGCACTTTCCCTTGCCAGCTTTGAGGAATTATGTCACTTTGTGCCAAAAATGCCTATGGAGAGGGCCATGTGGAGGAAAAAAAGTTTCAGTAATCCTCAAAGCTAACAATAGCTTCTAGTTACTGAAGGCAGTTTGCAGCCAATAATCATCAAGAAGCCAAGGTTGTCAGCTTTGTAGGAAAAAAGAAGTTAATTCTCCCACAACCCAAGTGAGTTCAGAAATAGATCTTTCTTAGTCAAGACTCCAGAGATAAGGCTGAAACCTTGGTTGTAGGTTTTTGGTTTTTGTTTTTACATGTCATTGAGTCATATCTGACTCACGCAAACTCTATGTACAACAGAATGAAATAATCCCCAACACCGTTCTATGCACACAATCTTTTTTATGTTTATACTCATTATAGCAAATACTGTTTCCATCTGTCTAGTTGAGGGTCTTCCTTTTTTTTTCCATTGACATGAAAATCTCTCATACATGATGTCCTTCTCTAGGGACTAAAGGGTGCCTCCTGACAACATGTTCAAAATGTGTCAGATGAAGTCTAGCTATCTTTGCTTCCAAGAAACACTCTGGTTGCACTTCTAGGACAAATCTGATGGCGCTTTTGGCAGCCCATGGTATATTCAATATCTATCTCTAGCACCACAATTCAAACCCATCAATTCTTCTCTTGTCTCCCTTATTCAAAGTCCAGTTTTCACAACCATATGATGTGACTGAAAATACCATGGCATGAGTAATGCACACCTTTATCTTCAATTTGTTCTGGATCTTCAAGGACAACATGTATGAGAGAGTGCCATGTCAATGAAAAAAGGAAGACAACTAGACCTCAATACTTTAAAGAGGTGTTTTGCAGCAGCTTTTCCCAATGCAATGTGTTTTTTTGATTTCTTAACTCCTGCTTCTGTGGGTGTTGATTGCAGAACCAAGTAATACAAAATCTTGTACACATCAATATTGCATACTGACTCAGTTGTAATGATTTTTGTTTTATTGACGTTAAGGTGCTATCCATGCTGAAGACTGAAGTTTTGATCTTCATCAGTAATGTTTCAAATCCTCTTCACTTTCAGTAAGTAAAGTTGTGTCATCTCCATGATGTAGGTTGCTAATGTGTCTCCCTCTAATCCTGATTTCATGTTCTTCTTCATAAAACCCAACTGCTTGTATTATTTGCTCAGCATAGAATTTGAAGAGGTAAGGTGAAAGGATACAGATTTGATGTACTCCTTTCCTGACTTTAAATCAAGAAGTGTTTCCTTATTCTGTTAAAATGACTGCCTCCTGATCCATGTACAGATTATTCATGAATACAACTAATTCTTCTGGTGTTCACATTCTTTGCCATATTATCCATAATTTGTTGTGATCTACACAGCCAAGTGCCTTTGTATACTCAGAAAAGCATAGGTAGACATGTTTTTGGTATTCTCTACTTTTGGCCAATATCCATGTGATACCAGCAATGATGTCCCTAGTTCCATGTCCACTTATGAATATGGCTTAATTTTCTAGCAGTTCCCTGTCAATATACTGCTGTAGTCACTTTTCAATGATCTTTAGCAAAATTTTACTTGCATCTGTTATTAATGATATCACTCAACAATTTCTGCATTTTGTTGGATCTCCTTTCATAGGAATAGGCACTAATATGGATCTCTTCCACTTGGTTGAAGTTTTGTTGTTGTTGTTGTTAGGTGCCCTCGAGTAGTCTCTGACTCATAGAGACTCTTATAGGGTTTTCAATGTCTGATTGTTTCGGGATTGCCTTGGGAGTGGATTGCCAGGTCTTTCTCCCTGGTTGAAGTTTTATGACACCCTAAAAAGAGAACTGAACCAAATTATGCCCAGAATCTCTACCTATAGGAAATATGAACTAATGAATGTGTGATGTTTTCAGGTACCATGTTTGTGGTAATTAGTAAGACAGCAATAAAATCTTAACAAAAAATTGTGCCACAAATGTTGTTATTGTTGTTAGGTGCTATTGAGTCAGGTCCAACTTATAATGACACTATATACTTATTCATAGGGTTTTCAGTGGCTGATTGTTTTAGGATTGCTTTGATAGTGGGCTCCCATGTCCTTCTGCAATTTTTGGGTGCTGGAGATTGAACCCAGTGCCTCAGAAGGTACAGAGAAGCTCTCTACCACCTGAGCTAAGCCTCTAATCCCCTCAAACATTAGTATTTGTGAATTAGCATTTCCTCTAGTCTCTTCAATTTCCATGTATTTTACTGCCTTCCTACCTCATTCCATAATTTTTCTTGGATGTTTCAGTTTATTTCATTAAAATATTTCATTTGTATTAAATTTATTCCATAAACACATTGATAAGTGATTTTTATGCCTTTCATTTTTCAAGTACCATGGTGACTGAGCACAACTTCCTATCTCACTGCCACCTCCACACACTTGGATATGAGGCTAACTTTCTGCTCTGCTGATCAGCCTTCCAGAGTAATCTCGTTTTCTGCTTTGGTGGATGAGAAAACTAAACACATTCTCTCCTTCACAGACAACTATAAAAAAGAGTATTCTGATGGAACACAAGCAAAAGTTCAACTATTAACCAAAAGGACAAGAAATTAAGTACATTTTGAGTATGCTCCTTCTTTTCATGTCACCTTAATACTAATTTATTATAAGAAGTGATGATGGAAAAAAAACTCTCAAATATATACTTAATTACATCTTGGACTAACACCAATCTGAAATAATTGACAACTCAGAAGAATATCAATTTTTTTAAAAAAATCAAACAATAATTATGTTTGCATTTTGGAAATGTAGCATATAAACAAGGTATAAATTTGTTAATTTACACATTTGGTTCAGTGTATAGAATGATCTAAGAGATTTGTCATTGTTAGGTGTTATCAAGTTGGGTCCTACTCTTGACAACCCTATGTACAGCAAAAGGAAACACTTCCCAACACTGTACCATGTGAATGATCTTATTTATGTTTAAGGCCATTGCTGAAGCTATGGTGCCAATACATCTAGTTGAGGGTTCTCCTTTTTCTTCATTGACTCTCCACTTTCCCAAACATGATGTCCATCTCCAATGATTGGTCCTTCCTGCCAACATGCCCAAAATACATAAGATGCAGTCTAGCCATTTTGTTTCCAAGGAGCACTATGGTTGAACTTATTCTAGGACAGACTTGTTGATTCTTTTGATAGTTTATGCTATATTAAATATTTGTCTCCAGAACCATAATTCAAAAACATCAGTTCTTGTCCTGTGTTGGTTATTCACTGTCCAGCTTTCATAACCATATGGTGTGACTAAACATACCATGGCATGAATCAGGTGTACATTTGTCTTCAATGTGACATCTTGACTTTTAAACACTTTAAAGTCTTTTGCAACAGCTTTCCCTAATGCAATGAGTCTTTTGATTTCTTGACTGCTGCTTCTGTGGTGTTGATTCCAGAACCAAATAATGCAAAATCTTGTACAACCTCAATCTTTCCTCCATTTATCATGAAGTTGCATACTGACCCAGTCATAAGGATTTTTATTTTCTTTGTTGAGGTGTAATCTATACTGAAGGCTGAGTTCTTTTTTAATCTAAATCACTAAATTTTTCAAATTCTCCTCACTTTCATCAAACAAAATTGTTTCATCTGTATAATGCAGATTGTTAGTGAGTCATTCTCCAATCTGGATGCTAATTTCTTGTTCATAAAGTCCAGCTTCTCAGGATATTTGCTCAGTACTGATACTGAAGAGGTACAGTGAAAGGAGGCAGTGCTATACAACTTTTCTGACTTTAAATAAAGAAGTGTTTCTTAGTTCTGTTTGAAAGACTGCCTCCTAGTCCATGTACAGATTCCTCATGATTTAGATGAAATGTTCTGATATTTAGCAGATCATAATTACCACCTCGATAGTATAAAAACTATAGTATGGTGATGGCAAAATATGCACCCAAAGTAGATACCTTAAAGAAACTATCAACAAAATGTCCTCAGATTTTAAAAGCTAACTATTCACGATGGGTGATGGGGTACAGCTCAGTGGTGGAGCACCTGCATAGCATGTAGGGGAGAATGTATTCAACCCCAGTACTGGGGGCAAAAACTTAAATAAATATAGGTATAGAAATATAATTAGGAATGAGAGTGTTATCAGAGGAACAAAAATACACTGTGGTAATGTGAAACAAAAACATTTTGTAGAGGTTAAGAACAACTTTTACCCAGGTTATATGATAGTTCTATTTTTAGGCTTATGAGCAACCTCCATATTATTTTCCTTAGTAGCTGTAGCAATGTGCATTCCCATCAGCAGTATATTAGGATTCCTTTCTCTCCACATCCTCCCCAGCATTTGTTATTGTTTGTTTTGTTGACAATAGCCATCCTTACTGGGGTAAGATGGCATCTCACTATACTTTTGATTTGCTTTACCCTGATGGCTTGGGATGTTCAACATTTTTCATATGATTTTTAGCCATTTGTATTTCTTCTTTTGAGAAATCTCTGTTCAGTTCTTTCCTCATTTTTTTGATTGGATACTTTGCTTTTTTGGTGTTTAGTTTTTGAACTTTTTATCTATTTAATGGCATAGTCTGGCTGGGGTTTAGCTTAGTTGGTAGCGTGCTGTGTTGGATGAGCTCTCTGAGTGCATGGGTTTGATCCCTAGCACTGCAAAAATGGCAAAAGGACATGACAATACACTCCCCAAGCCATCCCCAAACAATCAAACATTGAAAACCCTATAAGGATCACTATGAGTTGGACCCAACTCAATCACACCTAACAACAATGAGGTAATAATCTCCTGCCTGATGTATAACTGGCAATTATTTTCTCCAGTTATGTACTCTTTCTCTTCACTATGATAATTGTGTGCTCTGTTGTATAGTTTTTAATTTAATGCAATCCCATTTGTCAATTCTTGCCATTGTTTCCTCTGCTTTTAGAGTCCTATTCAGAAAGTCCTTTCCCATGCCTATGTCTTGAAGTGTTTTCCTTATGTTTTGCTCTGTTGTTGTTGTTGTTAAGTGCCGTCGAGTCGTGTCTGACTCATAGCGACCCTCATAGGGTTTTTAATGGCTGACTGTTTCGGGATTGCCATGGGAGTGGATTGCCAGGTCCTTCTCCCATTTTTGAGGTGCTGGGAATTGAACTCAAGACCTCAGAGACTGCAGGGCAGCACTCTACCAACTGAGCTAAAGCCCAGCCCCTTATGTTTTGCTCCAGCAGGTTCAAACTTTCAGGTTTTACATTGAGTTCTCTGTTTCATTTTGAACTGACTTTTTTGTAAAAGGTGAGAGACAGGGATTGAGTTTTAGTTTGCTGTATGAGGATGTTCATTTGTTGAAAATGGTATCTTTTCTCCAATTAATATTTTTGGCACCTTGTTAAACATCAGGTCTCTGGAACTAGATGGGTTTATTTCTGGATACTCTATTCTGTACCATTGGTCTATGTGTCATTTTTGTGCCAGTACCACATTATTTATGTTACTGTAACTTAGTTGTATAATTTGAAATCAGGAACCGTGATCACTCTGCATTGTTCTTTCTGCTCAGGATTGCTTTAGCAATTCAGGGTCTTTTGTGTTTCCATGTAAATTTTAGGATTGTTTTCTCTATATCTGTGAAGAATATCATTGGGACTTTGATGAGGATTGCTTTAAATCTAGAGATTGCTTTCAACAATATAGCCATTTTCATAATATTAATTCCTCCAATCCATGATCATGGGAGATCTTTTCACCATCTGGTGTCTTCTTCAATTTCCTTCTTTAGTGTTTTAATGTTTTCATTGGAGAAGTCTTTCACATCCATGGATAGGTTTATTCCTAGGTATTTGTTGTGTAGTTATTGTGAATGGGAGTGTTTTCTGGTTTCATTTTCTGCCGTTTTTTGTTGGTATAAAGAAAAGCTACTGGTTTTCATACATTAATTTTGTATTTTGCTGCTTTGCTGCAATTATTTATCACTCTAAATGTTTTCTGGTGAAGTCTCTGTGTCTTTTAAGGATCTTGTTTTCAACAAATGGGGATAATTTGACTTGTTCCTTTCCTATTTGGATCCCTTCTAATTCTTTTCCTTATTTTATTGCTGTGGCTAATAGTTCAATTACTACATTGAATAGCAGTGGAGACAGTGTACACCCTTTTCTTGTTCCTGATTTTAGGGGAACAGTTTTTCCCAATTTAGTATGATAGTGGCTGTAGTTTTTTCATACATCACTTGTATTATGTTGAGGTATCTTCCTTCAATTTCTAGTATCTTCAAGGTTTTTATCATGAAATAATGTTGAACTTTGTTAAAGACTTTTTCTGCATTTATTGATAGGATTATGTGACTTATGTTTCTAAGGTATTTATATGTTGTATTACATAGTCTTGTTTTGTTAAACTAGGTTTGCATTTTTAGAACGAAACCAACTTGATCATAGTGTATGATCTTTTTCATGTGCTGTTGAAGTCAATTTGCAAACATTTTATTAAGGCATTTCACATTTAGTTTCATCAGGGAAATTAGTCTGTAGTACTCCATTTTTGATGTATCCTTATCTGTTTTGGCTATTAGTGTAATCACGGCTTCATAGATTGTATATGAAATTGTTCCTTTCATTTGTATTTTATGAAATATCTTGAGAAGCATTTGTGTTAATTCTTTAATGGTCATGTAGAATACAGCTGTGAGGCCATCTAGTGCTGGACTTATCTTTGTTGGGAAACTCTTTATTACTGCTTCAATCTTCCTGCTCATTACAGGTCTATTTAAGTAATTTACATACTCTTGACTTAATTTTGGTAAGTCATGTGTCTAGGAATGTATTCTATCTCATCTAAGATTTCCAGCTTTATTGAATATCATTTTTCAAAGTATTGTCTAGTGCTTCTCTGGATTTCACTGGTAGCTGTTGTAATATTCCCTTCTCACCTATAATTTTCTTAATTTGAGTTTTCTCTCTGTTTCCTTTGGTTATTTTGCCTAAGGATTTTTAAAACCTTGCTTATATTTTCAAACAACCCGTTCTTTGTTTCATTAATTCTTTTTATTGTTATTTTAGTCTCCATTTCATCAATTTCTACTTTAACCTTTATTATTTCTTTCCATCTACTGGCTTGAGGTTCTGTTTGTTCTTCTTTCTCTAAGACTTTGAGGCAGGTCATTAAGTTGTTTGTTTAAACCCACTTTGATTGTTTTTTTTTAATTTAGGCACTTATGATTATAAACTTTTCTCTTAGAACTGCGTTTACTTTATCCCAAAGATGCTAGTAGGTAGTATTTTCATTTTCATCTGACTTTAAAACTATTTAAATTTCTTCTCTGATTTCTACAAGCACTCACTGATCATTTAAAAGTGTATGGCTAATTCTCCATAAATTTGTATAGTTTCTGTAATTTTTCTTGCTATTCATTTCTAGTTTCACTCCACTATGGTCTGAGAAGATGCACAAAATTATTTCATTTTTTCTGTGTATGTTAAGACATGACTTATGGGCTAAAATATAATCTATTTCAGAGGAAGTTACATGGCCTGCCAAGAAGAATATGTATTCTCTAGCTTCTTGGTGGAATATTCTGTATATGTCCATTAAGTCCATTTGATCCATTATAGTGTTTACCTGTGAAGTTTCTTTGCTGATATTTTGTCTAGATGGTCAATCCACTGATGAGAATGAGGTACTGAAGTCATTCACT
>VMDO01021033.1:25431-36334 GCA_007922755.1 Pedetes capensis
CTTCCAGTTTGTGGGTGTTCTTGCCAGTGAGGTTTGCTTCTTGCAGATTACAAATTGTCAGATCTTATTTTTTTCTTCTTAAATCCAGTCAACTAATCTAGGGATATTTATTTGAGAGTTAAGACCATTTATATTTAGGGTTATTATTGAGAGAAGTTTGTTTGTTGTTGTGTTGGCTATTTTCCTGGTGCATTCAGATACTCTCTGTTCTTCTGGTTCTCCCTTATTTATACTCTGGGTTTGGTGGTTGTTTGAATTAAATATGATTGATTCTTTCCTTCTTCTCTTTACTTTTTCTGTTCCTTCATGAAGTTTATTCTTTCCTGTGCTCCCATGGTGGAAATTGTCTTTCCTTCTCATCTGTGCAGGATTCCTTTAACTATATTTAGTAGTGCTGACTTGGTGGCCATATATTGCTTTAATGTTAGCTTATCTTAAATATCTTTATTTCTCCAACAATTTTAAATGATATCTTTAATGGGTAGAATAATGTTGGTTGGCAAATATTTTCCTTTTCATGCTGGAAATACATCATTCCATTCTTTTCTAGATTTTAGGGTTTGTGCTGAGAGGTCTGATGTGATTCTGATGTGTTTTCCTTTGTGAGTTGGAATTTTTCTTTTGCAGTGTTTAATATTGTTTCTTTGTTCTTTAATATTGGCATTTTAATTACATGTCATGGGAGGTTCTTTTCTGATCATGTCTATTTGGTGTTTTAAATGTCTCTTGTTGGAAGTCCATTTTTTCCATAGATTTGAGAAATTTTCTATTATAATTTCACTGAATAAGTTTTCCATGCCTTGAGTTTTTTTTTATCTCAGCTCCTTCTCCCACATATATCCTTAGGTTTGATCTTTTGATCATTTCCCAAAGTTCTTAAAAATGTGATCATATTCTTTTATTTTTTTCCTTTTTTGATATCTGAATGTAGTATTTCTTCAATCTTGTCTTCCATCCCTGATATTCTATAGTCTGCTTTATCTAGGCTACTGGTACTTATCTAGGCTACTGATACTTTTACCTGTGTTTTTAATTTGGTTGATTGAATTCCTCATTTCCAACAGCTCTGTTTGCTATTTTTTCAAGATCTCAATTTCCTTGCTGAATTCCTGATCACCTTTGTTGACTTTCTCTTGTACATTGGTGACTTCCTGACCTATGTTTTGTATTGATGTCCTTTACTTATTTGGTTTCTGTGATGTCTTTGAAGTCTTTGATCACTTTTACAAGAAGATTTTTTAAGTCTTTGACATTTCAGCTGTTTCACTATCTTTGGATTCAGTGGTTAAAGAATAATGATCATTTGGAAGTGATTCATTGCCTTACTTTTTCATGTTTCTTTTGTTTCCAATTTGTGATTTGTGCCTTTGTAGAAATGGCTATCACTTCTCATTTTATTTGAAGGTCCTGTTCGTGAGTGACTTTGTCTTGATATCAAAAACTCCAGGGCTACTCCCAAAGAGGAAGACAAACTTCTATAACAGATAAAACATCTGACCAAACCTAACAGAAATACATGTAAAGTTATTTAAAGCCAATTACTGAATCACCAATGCCCATGGAAAAAATGATGGCAATAATAGTACAGAGTAAGCTGTGAAGTTATAAAATGTTTAGGGGGAAGGTAAAAATAGTATTTTTCTGAAGAAGGGGAGGCAGAGACAAAAGAGACATAGAATGCCTCAAGGATGAAGTAAAAGAAAGGCAAAGGATCTAGAAAGAAAATGAATGTTAATAAGAGGAAGGGAAAGGAGCTGTTGTGTTGTTAGGTGCCATCATGTCAGGTCCGACTGATAGTGACCCTCATAGGGATTTCATTGCTGATTTTTTGGGATTGCTTTGGGAATATATCATCACAGCCTTATCTTGTGAAAAAGGAGCTAATTTTTTTTCCCTGTTGTTAGCTCAAATGTTCTGTTCACTACTACTATTAAAATGTTCACTTGGTATTTTACCTTCAACTCTAGAAGTTGTATTTGTTTTATTTTTAAATAACTGTGTTAATTGATATTTTCCATTTGACAAAATATTATTCAATACTTTAAAAAAAATTTAACCATTGTTTCCTTAAATTATTTGGACATACCTAAACTATTCAATGTAATTATTATTGAGCCAGACAATGAGTGCACCTCTTCAGAAACAGTTCAACTGATTTTATTTTCCCTATGCATTGCTCATTCTTTCCTGTTTTTTTGTGCAATTTTTAATATTTATGCTAATACAATTTTAAGTCTCTGAAAGAATATATTTCTCTACTTGGGATTTGATTTTATTAGTATTTATTTTGTTGGGGCTGTTGGTTTAGTGACTTTCAGGACTAATTCAGTGAATTATATATTTCTGTCACTTGTGGCCATTGAAAAATCTGCTCAAGTGCCAAGAATTCAGCTAATAATTATAGAAAGAATTCTTTAAATACCCTAAATGACTGACTCTCCCAACTATTGCTACAGTGTCTGTGTGTTTTGATGAACACTTACAATGTGCAGAAAAAATTTTAAATCCTCACTTTCAGCTTGTGCAGAACTTACAAGTAATCCAGGAAAAAAGATTTCAGATTTACTGTATATTTCCTAGGAATGGAAGTTAATTTCATGTGTCAAGTTGTCTGCTCCACAAGCCCAGATACCTGGGTGAACATTATTCTAGATGTTTCTGTAAAAATATTTTAAATATTTTAAACATATAAATTGGTGGACTCTGAATAAAATAGATTGTTTTCCTTAAAGTTAGTATGCCTTATCCAAACAGTTGAAGGCTTGACTACAAGGACATACTGACCTGCAGGAAGCAGGAAGGAATTCTGCATCAGATAGCCTTTGGACTCAAATTGCAAAGTCAGATGTTCTCCAAATTGCCAGCATGTCAGCCCATTCTTCAGATTTCACACTTGTCAGTGCTATAATAATGTGTATCAATTCCTTTAATCTAGATAAGTTTCTCTCAGTATCTCTCAGTATCTCTTTATCTCTGTTTATAATTATTCACACATCTGGTCCTGTTTCTCTGGAGAGCACTAATATGTTCACAGACCTGCACATGCATGTGGTCTTCTATATCACAGAAATGTGCCTGAGCTTTTCAAAAACATCCTATAGATATCTCTTTCCCCAAATTTCCCTTAATTTTCTTTTTGGCCAGTGCCTCTCCTGCCCCAATAAGCACCACTGTTGCAGGTGGCTGCAATGTTACACAATTGCTACTCTTGTTTTTTTGTAAACAATTTGGATATGGGACTTTCCTCATTGAGCAAAATCTGAGTCAGTCCAAACAATGATAAGTTTTGTGAATTGGGCTTTTCCAGAAAGGGCAAATAATAATAATATCCTGTTTTGGAGATTAGAGAACTCTGACCTTGCCTTGACAACTCTTATGTCTACAAGGTAATGGGTTTTGACAGCCATGATGGTTGTAAAGTTCTGGGTTTTAAGATGACCAGATAGGACTGCAGAGAGGTACGTGGCAACAGAGCAATGCAAAGCACCAAAAAACCTGCTCTTACAGATAATTGGCCACTTGTTTGCTCTGAGTTCCTTAGAATTCTGAAAATGCTGATTTAGACAGTTTGATCAGTGCTTTTACCTTTACAGAACATTTTCAGAGGTCTTTATTTTACCATTTTGGAAGTACTACTAAACACTGATATTAAAGAACTAAATTCTGGAGTATATTTGTTTGCTTTGTCCTTTGGAGCAATAGATAGATAACTAACATAAAGTTTAGTAGCACAAATTGTGTACCCTAGTAATGGTAACCTAAAATGGTGATGAATTCTCTGGGATTACTCAGTTGACAGTTGATGATACATCCTCAAATAAAATATTGCATACAGTATTCTGGTGACCTTTGAGAACGATGTCAGTAGGGTCTTAAAAGAACATGAAGAAACTGTTCTTGGAAGATAGTGCAATATCTTCTTTTATAGGGGCAGAAAGTCTACTAGCACTGCTGGCTCTAGTAGTGTGAAAAAAGGAAAATTCAAGGTAAGTTTGTAAAATAATTTTCTGCTGGACTGCCAAAAGGTCTATCTATGTCCCCGGGAAACATTCAGGATTGTTTTATAAATCATCAAGACTATTAAAGACATAAATAGAAGATTTCATACATTAACCCACAAGGATTCTTGAATATGTGATCATTTTCATCAAGAGTCTTACAAAATTTCCAAGGTAGCATAGGGTTTACCGGAACAGATTTGGAGGTGAAATTCCCAGGCAGTGGAATTATAAATTGATTCATAAAATCCTAAAGTAGTTTGGAAAAATACATTAATGTAGGTAGAATGAGACAGAATATGAGAAGGATATGGCAGTCTACTCCCAAAACAATCCTAAAATAATCAGCCATTGAAAACCCTCTGAGAGTCACTATGAGCTGAACACAACTTGTTGGTACCTAATGACAACAACAAAGGAGACAGAGAGGATTCAAAATAAAATATTGCTCAAATTTCCATGGGCAGAAATCAGGCTAATGGTACTCCTTAGGTGCAAATATGGGCATCATTTTATGGAAACAGATGAATAATTTGGAGAATAGTGCCAAAAACCCAGAGAAAAGAGTGAAGACACAAGGAGACTCATCATAAAGAATAAGTCAGAGTTTAACTCAAGGAAGTCAGAAATTTCACCATGAGACTTCCAGACCTTCTATTTTCCATGTTTTTGAACAAGAGAGTAGATGGTGACTATCCTTCATTGTCTCATTAGAATATGTGGGATGTGTGGCTCACAGTTCTTTAGATTGAAAGCATCTCTCCAAAGGGAGCAGTGTTTAGTAACTTCATCTACACCAGAGAAGAGAAGAGAAGAGAAGAGAGAAGAGAAAGAAAAGAAAAGGAATTAAAAGAAAAGAACCATGATTATTTGCCATGCACCATGCTAGAGATACTGTATAGAACAAAAGAACTGCATGAGAAGTGACAGATATGTTTGAATTTGACAGCAACAATTGTCAGATCTGTAAGTGAGGTAGCTTTCATAAATTCCAGTCCCATCTTATAGTATGCAAGGGCTTTCATACTGTATCACATCAAAACTTTAAACTATCTAACCTATGGCATATGGGAGAAGGACATGGCAATTCATTTCCAAGGCAATCTTGAAACAATCAGCCACAGACAGGACTTGACAGCACCTAACAACCACCTATGATGTAATTTGTCATATGGAAATGTATACTTAATGACTAAAATTGATCATCAATATTTTCATCACAAATAAAGGAGAAAATAAAATATAATTAAATATTGTTAAATTTTAAACAAACATTAGAGAGGAATTTAATACTAAATTAACATTCAGAAGGCATAGTTACAATATGGATTAAATCATTAAGTCCACCATATGAATAAGGCAAGGAACAGATGCCAGTGCTGGCCTGAACAGGTTTTGCCAAATGAGTAGAAAAACATTGTTGAAAATAACTCATCCTAAAGAAAGCATCAGAGGGTTGAGGTTTAGCTCATTTAGTTGAATGCTGCTCTGTGCATTCTGAAGCCCTAGGTTTGAAACCCAGCACCAAAACAGACAAACAAAAAAAAAAAATGGTAAAAGCACCAGGCATCCTACTCCTGAAACAATTAGTCATCAAAAGTCCTATGAATAGGACTTTTCCTATTCATAGAGAAGCACCCACATAGTGGTAGACAATACACAGTGTCAGGTAGTGTTTTGTTCTGCTGTACAGAGGGTTGCTATGAGTCAGACCCAACTTGATGACACCTAACAACAATAACAACAATAATAACAACAACAACAACAACAACAAAAGAGTCAAGGTGGTTCAACTAAAGTCCAATTGTTAGAGAAGGGGGGGTTTCCAAACCAGAGTGAAATATTTTACTTTAAAAATCTATGAACTCAAATATCAGATAATAGTAGTAACTCTCATTGATGGACGACCAAAATTTGTTTGATAGTAGATGCAATTAGAAAGACATCTTCAATGATTCCTTTGTAGGGTATTTTGACAGAAGCACAAGTATCACCAAAAGAGAAACACAAAACTCTAGGGAGCATGGGGCCAAAAGAAATTCTTCTCATTGTCTTTTGTTCCCAATCCAACATGATCCAAGGAAGTGTTTTAGAGATATGTGTTGATTAAAAAATAGCTACTATAAATATTTTTAAACTGATGTATAATTTATCATGTAGCACAGATAACATTTTTTAGCTTCATATACATAAACATTCTCTGACCTTCAGGTCAAAGTTCACTATTTCACAAATATATATGTATACATGTGGACACAAGTGAATAAAATGTTTAAAATTAGTACTTTACTATCAGTATGAGAGTATTTATTTTCCATGAGATGCCAAATATCTCTATACCTGAGATAGCTATAATTCTCTCAGTTTTATATAAACATTTCTACTGCTTGACATGATATTTTTGTTAAATTACTTCTTCTATCTTTACAGAGTCAACACATGGGTATTCACATTGTATACTTGAGCTCTAGAGAGTAGAATGATTGAACTACCTATTTCAAATGTCTATAATGATTTTGCTTATCTGAAACATACTAATCAATCATGGCAATCTTTTCCACTGAGCCTTGAAGAGGCTTCACAATATTTCTCAACACACTACCCTAGGCAATTGCTATCAATCTATCTAAGCTAGTGTTGGAATAAAATATATTTTCCATCCCTAGGCTAGAGCTACAAACTCACAGTAATGTCTACTTTACTGATGTAACAGTACAGATACAGGATGTGCTCAGGAAGGGCATCAAAATGCTAATCTTTTTGCCTGTCTACTTCCTAACATAAATTGTTAGAGTTCTGGGAGTACACTCCCCTTGTTTTTGTCATAACTATCCCTTTCCTTTGGGGGACATGGTAGGATTTCAATTTCTTGCCCCATTTGAAGTTGATCATGAAAATATAGCTTATTTTTAACCAATAAAATGTAAGGAAACTTGGTATTATCTTTGAAAAAGCAAGTTATCCCCTTCTGCCCTTTGTGAATTTGGAAATTATGGTTAAGATGGAGCCTCCTTCACCCTAAATCTATAGTGATCATGAGAATTCCTCAAGCCCACATAGCTTAGACAAAGCAGGAAAGAGATGTAAATGCGTTTTATGCCATTGTGAATGAGGACCACTTGTTAAGGATAACACTGGTTCTATCAAAAATAATTAAGAAACTGGTACAAGTCAGTTGCTGCCATTAAACAATAACAATGATTATAACTAAAATCTTTGGGTTTGGGCTGGGCAGCTAAGGGCTGGCTTGTGAACTATTATCAGAAAATGAAAAACTTCAATTTCATAATATCCAGTGAAAGAATGTGTTTCCCATTGTAACCTTGGAGATAGAATGAGTTATTAATGAATTAATATATATGGAAAAAGAGGTTAGAAAACAGAATGCTCCTGCATGTTCCAGGTTTATATTAGGTCTGTTTGGTAGGATATCAGGAAAGTAATTACCAAGGAGTTGACCAAGAAGTTAGAGTGAGAATACTTGTGAGTGTGTTCCCTCATAAGAGAAATGAAAATAGTACTTATCTATAATTAAATATTCCAGCACTCTTAAAATTAATCAAGGTACAGAAAAATACTGTACCACATTTATTCTACAAAAACAACTGAACCTTAATAAGAATAGTGGGTCATTTGTATTCTACATAAGGTTATTTCCAACTCTATATTCCAACTCTTTTTTGAGAGACATACAGCCAACAGAAAGTAATTACTCCTCTTTTAGAGTGATTAATAGTCCCATGCTCAGAAAACAGACAGTGTTGTGAACAGGTTTTTAGCTCCTTGAAAATCCTTATTACTATCTTTGTTGCTACTTCAGCTTATTTCGTGATTAGCTATATGGACAAATCCCTCTTCTCAGAAGCATATTGAAAACAACAGTGATCAGAAGGAACAGTCAATAGCCTAGTTGCCTATGGCTATGGCTTCAGCTGGGGAAATGAGAGTCTGGACAAAAATATAAAAGGAAGACTTAGGGAAATAGATTATTATAGGGGGATTTAAAATCTTTCAATACACTACTAGAGATGTTAAAGCACATATGCATTTGCTTCTGACTGACATTGAGGCCCAGTACAAACCTAAGGGTAAAAAGTTAATATAGACTTTTAAACTGCATGAAATTTAAGGTGTCATTTCATGCACACACACATGCACACACACACATACACACACACAACTCACACAAAATCTCTACACTTTCTTAAATAAAACTTTATGGATCAAGATATTTAAGCATATTTTATTAGTAAATGATTGACCTCTAAGCTATGCTGATAAAGAAGTGTTCTTAGAAAGCTGGCTTAAGAGAAAAGGAAACTTTTTAGAAAGTGGTCAGAAAACTAAGTGACCATATATTACAGGGAAGGCAGGATATACATAATTGTTGTTGCTAGATGCCATCAAGTTGGGTCTGGCTCACAGCAACCCTCATAGGCTTTTCAATGGCTGATTGATTGAGGATTGCTTCAGGAGTGGATTGTCACATTCTTCTCCTGTTATTGTGGTGCTAGAGATTGAACCCATGTCCTCAGAGAATGCAGAGCAGCACTCTCCCAACTGAGCTAAACCCCAGCCCCATACATAAGTAGTTCAGTAAAATTCATAAACAAAAAAGCAAATTAAGAAATAAAAGTTACTGACAGAAACAAAAACTATAGAAGGTTAGAATTAACTTAAAATATCCATTTTTTAACAAAAGCTTTAGAGGCAACAGGAAGTTATGGCTCAGAGATAAAGGATGGGCTTGGAAAGTAGATAATATCACTGAAAGGAACATGATATTGGATTATTTATTATACAAGTAATTCAAAAATGGAAAATACTTTAAAAATTAAAAGGAGATATGACAACTATATCTCAACAAATAGAAAATTACAATGAGGATATAGAAGTATTAAAAACCATGTAAGCCAATAACATGATATACAATCTCAACAGTATAAAAAATGCATGATCATCATAATACATACATAAAAGGCATTTTACATAAATTCAACATTCTTTCATGAAAAAAAGGTTGAACAAATTAGATATGAAAGGAATTATACTTCAATATGATAAAGGTCATATAAATTACACCAACAGCTAACATTCTTCTGAATGGGGAACATCTGAAAACTTTCTCTCTGAGATATGGAAAAAGACATGCATGCCCGTTTGTAACACTTTTGTTCAATGTAGTACTGGAAGTGCTAGTCAGAGAAATCAGGGAGAGGGCAGAAACAAAAGATATCTAAACTAGAAAAAAGGAAATCAAATTGTCAATGTGTGATATGATATGATCTTATGTATGTACAAAGTCCCACATATTCCACACACACACAAAAATAACCCTATGAGAACAAATATAACAAAGTCACAGGACTAAAAATGAACAAAATCAATAGCATTTCTCTATACCACTTGCAAATTAAATTTATGAAATAAAAATCAAGAAAGAAATCTCATTTACATTTGACACACATACACAACATCTATAAATAAATTTAATCAAAGATACAAAAATATGGGAAAAAACACTATAGTTTCATGGGTTGGGAGATGCAATATAGAAATAATCATATTACCCAAAGTAATATACATATTCAAGTAATCCCTATCAATATAGCAATGATATTCTTCATACATCTAAAAGAATCATGTTATGATTTGGGATCACCAAAAAAACTAAAAGAAAAACATTTCATTTTTGATTTTTTATTAGTATTTTACGTATACACATTAGCTGGGTACAGGGTAAAATGTCATTTGGTATATCCATTATGAAACTATTAAATCAGTTTTGCTTACATTTCCATCTCCTCAGACATTTGAAAGGATAGAATAAATGAAAGAAGAAAAAAGTAAAAAGTAAATATTTTAATTAGAATTTAATGACAGTTGTATGCAACCATGGATTATACCCTAGTTTGATTTTCTACTCACCAAAACATTTTTTTTTCATAATGGGGCTTGAATCTATGGCCTTTCACATACTTTGCAAGTGCTCTACCACTGAGGTGCACTTCATGTCCTCATTTCTTCACTTCTTAATTTTTTTTTTAAATCTTGAGATAGGGTCTCATTGAGTTATGCAGGCAGACTCTAGCCTTGAACTCACCATCCTCCTCCCTCAGTCTCCCAAGTCACTGGGATTACAGATGTGCTTCACCACTCACAGTTTACAACAGGGTATTTTTGTTGTTGTTGTTGTTGTTAGGTGTCATCGAGTTTTATCTAACTCACCACAACCTTAACTATAGCAGAATGAGGCGCTACTCAGAGTTGTGACATGCACACAATCTTTTTATGTTTGAGCCCATTGTTGCAGACATTATGTTTCTTCTCATTTTGAATCATGCCACCTCAGGACAAAGAGGTACGAGGGGCTTTACTCCATTCCCATAATTAAGGTTAACAATGTTGAGGAGACAACTTTTGCCCAGTCATTTCTTGAATGCCTTCCAACCAGAGAGCTTCATTTTCTGGCACTATATTTGACAACACCTCTCTGCTATTCCCAGGGTTTTCAATGGCTAATTCTTTCAAGACTGAGCTGTCAGGTCCCTCTCCCTAGTATATCTTAGTTTGGAAGCTCAGCTGAAATCTACCACCCTGGGTGGCCCTACTGATATAAGAAATCCCAGTGGCATAGCTTTCAACATCACAGTAATGTGTAAGTCCTCTCAGCATGACAAGCTTATTGAAAGGTCGGGACACAACATAGTATTATCATAAATACAGATGTGTAGATCAAAAAAACAGAATTAAGAGGCTGGAAATAAACCCACACCTATAGAAAAAATTGATTTTTAACAAAGGTACTAAAAATACATATTGCAGGACAGTTGTTTTAATAAATGATGCTTCCCAAATTGGGTAGACACATATGGAAGAATGAAACTAGACTTTTCTTTCCCATT
>VMDO01021034.1:0-21863 GCA_007922755.1 Pedetes capensis
CACCCAGCTTTAGAATGTCCTTATTACTAGATTCCTCTCTAAGTTAAATGACCCTATTTTTGTGGACTACCAAACAGTGATGGTGCTACACACACACAAAATGGAAAGTTAATTTTGAAGATAGACCTAAGCATCAAAGTTTCTGAGATGTTTTAAAGGCTTATGGGAATCAGTTGAGCATAGAGGGGCACACCTGTTGTCCCAGCACCTGGGAGGCTAAGGCAGGAGGATTATGGAACTCTACTCTGGGGTATGCGAAAAAGAAAAAAATGCTTATGGGAATCAGTTATGGGGAGAAGACTGAAACCTGGGCAGCCTCATAAAATATTATAGCCTCCTACTTTTCTAGAAGTGTTTTCTCATCGATTCTTTTTCCTATTTCATGATCTAGTCGCTGGCACCAGTGTGGCAGAGTTGGACAGGCAGGAACATTTTCATGGTGAAGCAGGAGTTTGGTGGCACATCAGATATTAAAATACAGGAATTAATATGCATTTGCCAGTCCCTTAAGAAGTCTGGAATAAATCAATTACCATTTATCCAAAGAGGGAAATTTTCACAGGACCACAAACAGTAATGTTCTCTATCTCACACTTTCTCTCGGCAGTGCCATCTTCCACAAGTTTAAAGATATACGTACTCTTCACAGCTGTCCTCTGGTGATGATGCATTTAGGTCCCAGTCTAGAATTACAAATTCTTTCCTCTGTCTTCAAGTCCAAATGTTATCCCCCAGCAAATAAAATAAGGTAAGAGGAAAATATGTCTACTCATGTTGAGTGGGCACTCTAGGGTCTCAATTTAGGGAGGCAGGGAACAACATCACTTCTGAAATATTTTCCAGAAAACTTGCTTCCCAAATGTTCAGATATCCCTAGGACACTGAGGGGGTGGACTATGACCTAGAGAAGAAAAGTACGTTGTCCTAAATTTACAGTGGAACCCAGGAATATATTCCTACCATGATGAAGGCCAGCTAATTCACTCCTGAAACTAGAGAAAATATTGGGCTTTTCAATACAGACTATCCTGAGATTTTCTTTAAATATAATGTGCTCTCGAATTCAGCTTTCATCATGATCTCCTGAGTGACCTGGAGAAGTAAGAATAAGACATCTGAAGGAAGAAAGGTGAGAAACAAATATTGAGTGAAGATCTACTGTGCCCCTCCTCCCCTTTTTACTGCAAAAGGACTAAGAACTATTCAGGCATACTCTCTATACACTTGTATAAACCTACTATGTGCCGCATAGGGGTAGTGTTTCAGGTGAGACAAGCAATCAATAAGAGGTGCACCCAAATTAACAAAACACCTTCGCACCAAAGTGCCCTGAGCCCCCGCCTCTTGGGTGAGCAGCTCAGCAGATTGCCACCTTGTGTGCATGCTCCCCGGGTGGCTAAGTCTACTCTGTGTGTTGGTGGGGATCCCAAAGAATAGGGTCAAAGGGTTAGGCCTGGAGTCCCACAGAGGAAGGGGTGAGAGGGGTCTTCTGTCTGTTTTCCTGTCCCCAGGCTACATCTGAGTCTGGTTCTGCCCTTGTTCCACATGTAGTTCAAAGGCAGCAGTGGACACAAGATATTGTTGGATTACAACACAGACCCAAACCAGAGTGAAACTCTTGTGGGCACTCCGGGCTGGGGCTCAGGAAATGCCCCAGGTCCCACCACTGGGGACACCCTGCAGGGGCAGTGCCAAAATGCCCTGGCTGGTGGCAGAACAAGGGCACTGTTGGGCTCTGGACTCACCTGCCAATCATTTCCTTATTTCTCTTGTACTACCCCAAACCACGACCAGTGGGAACATCTTTCTAAGAAACCGGTGGGTATGGTCTTGGGAGGGATCTGTGTAAACAGACACCAACAAAGACGAGTATTGAAAAGAGAAGACCAAGCTGCCCTAGTCTGGCTAAAGTCGAAGGCCCCCAGATATTTCTGAGCATGACTATTTGGTTTCACATAATAAGGCATGGCCTAAATTCCCTGAGAAAAATCACCAGAACTGAGACCTACCAGAATTTTATTTTCCTGTTACAGAGAAAGATGGCTCTCTTCCCACAAAATAATAACAACACTGTGCACACATGCACGTGCGCATATGTATGTATCTATGTGCACAGAGAGGATGCTTTATAGTTTTGTCATGGTGATGGTAGTTTTTGCAGTACTAGAGGTTGAACCCAGTCCCTCACATACACTGGGCAAGTGCTGTACCACTGAACATCATTCCCAGCACTTTTTAATATTTATTTTGACACAAACTCCAAATTGACCAGGCTGACCTTGAACTCACTATGTAGCCCAAGCAAATATTGAACTTCAGCTTCTCCTGCCTCAGCCTCCTCAGTAGCTGACATTATGGGCATAAGCCACCACACTCAGCAGCTCCACAGGTTTTAAAAGACTTCTCAGCTGGGCATGGTGGCGCACGCCTATAATCCCAGTGGCCTGGGAGGCAGAGGCAGGAGGATTGCAAATTCGAGACTGGAGGCAGTCTGCATAACTTAGCGAGACCCTGTCTCAAAAAAGTAAAAAAATGGGCTGAGGATGCAGCTCAGTGGTCCAGCACTTGCAGAGTTTGCAAGGGTGAGGCCCTGGGTTCAACCCCCAGTACCACCAAAAAAAAAAAAAAAAAAAAAAGGCTTCTCCTCTTCTTCCACAAGCTCTCTCTTTTTCCACTCTCTCTGCTCTGCTCTTCTCTCTCCAACAATCATGTGTACATGTCTCCCTTCTCCTGGGCCTGTCATCTTCTCTGTCTACCCAAGGCAACTTTCCTTCTAAAAGCCTGCTTAACTCTCCTGTTCTCTGGCTTCTGAGCTTCCCCTGGGGAATAGAAACCTCCCTATGCTGATTCACCCAGATTTTTCCATTTTCCTTTCCAGGTTTATCTAAGCCTCTCTAGGTGCTTGCGTTTTCCCTATAATTATTCCTTAAAGGTGTTCTATCTTTAATAAACCTCATCTATACTCTCTGCTATAAAAAAAAGACTTTTCTACATTTTGGCCTGTGCAATTCTCACGGCGTAGCTATGAAGTCAGTACAACCATGTATAGCAAAAGCCCAAAGATGGCTAAGTATGAATGACAATTGCAGTTCATTCTTTAACTTGCTGTGTGACCTTACAGCAGATATTTAACCCCTTGATGACTCAGTTTCCTTATCTGTAAACAGAAACAATAATGCTTGCTTTGCTTTTTAAGCCAAACAATAATTATATTGGGAAGAGGGGCACTTAACATAGTGTCTGGCTTGTGATGTGGCATCAGTAAATAGTAGTAGTAGGTAAGAATAAGCTTCATCAGCGAGAGAACCCATGTGACATGTTGGAGGTCCCAAGTCTGCTTTAATCTGGGGCTAGGACTAGAACCCAAGCAGCCAGCTACTCTAGCACCCTAGTCCCCACTTCATTACCTATCTGAAGATAACATTTTGTTTATTTTGTTCTTGAGACAGGGTCTCACTGTGTAGCCCAGTCTAGCCTAGGGACGGACTATGACCTAGAGAAGAAAATACTTTGTCCAAAATTTACAGTGGAATGCAGAAAAATATCCCTACCATCATGAAGATCAACTAACTCCCTCCTGTATGTAGGGAAAATACTGGGCTAGTGTAGAAATCACTATGTAGATCAGGCTGAACTTGAACTCATGTGGATCCTCCTGCCTCTGCCTCCCAAGTACTGGGAGCCTTTTTTTTTTTTTTTTTTTTTTTTTTTTTTTTTTTTTTTTTTTTTTTTTTTTTTTTTTTTTTTTTTTTTTTTTTTTTTTTTTTTTTTTTTTTTTTTTTTTTTTTTTTTTGTATTCTGCATTTTTCTACTCCTACCCACTAAAAGAAAGAAAAAGGAAAAAATTTTATAGATGTTCCTAGAGACCACCATGGCTCCTTATTTTCTGCAGTGCAGGATTCGTAGCCTGGTCCTATGGACTGAATTGTGTAGCCCCAAAATTCATGTGTTGAAACCCCACCCCCTGATGCGATGGTACAAGGAGGTATATTAGCCAGGTGGTGTGTCACTGTGGCAGAGAAACCAACCAAAGCAACCTTAGCGGAGGAAATATTTACTGGGGACTCACAATTAGATCAGTCCATAATTGTGGCAGGGCAGGCATGGCAGCGGCAGGCCACAGGGCCTGTGGCAGAGAGCCTCACAACTGCATGAGCAGGAAGCAGAGATCAAGCGAAGCTATGGGTCCAGATTAAAACCTCCAAATCCAGTGCGCATTGACCACTTCCACAAAGCTGAGTCCTGCCTCCCGAAGTTCCACCACCTCCACAAACAGTGCCACCAGTTGGAGACCAAATGCTCAAACACATGACTTTCGGGAACATTTTACATTTAAACAATAACAGGAGCTGCAGCCTTTGGGAGGTGACTAGGTTTAGAAGGCGTAGGGTAGGATCCTCAACGTGGCATTGGTGTCCTTCCAAGAACAGACACTGGAGACCTTCCTCATTCTCTCTCTCTCCCTTTACACAAAGAAGAGGTCAGTGCACACACGGCAAGATGGGAGCTACCGAGCAGCCAGGCTGAGAACCTTCACCACAACCTAACCCCACCCACACCCCATCATAGACTTTTGGCCTCCAGAATGGTGAGAAAATAAATCTCACCCAATTTATGGTATTTTGTCTGCAGCTCTAGCAGACTAAGACACATGGAGACCATGGACTGCCACACACACACACACGCACACCCTGGGACTCCAAGATGAGCCTGAAGTGGAGAAGCCCTCTCCATAGTTGTCAAAAATGTGTGTGCAAATTCCTTGGAAAAAACTTTCCCAGCTTGCTGCATCCTCAAGGAATCCATGGAGGGAAGAAAGATCAGACCCACTGTTAGCCTGTCCCCCTTCACATTTGTACTTGCCAGTGCAGCTCAAGTTTTCCTTAAGAACCACGCCTGGCTCTTATACAAGTGACATTGTGGCTACAGTCAGTAGTGATCCAGCAGCAAAGGGCTAAGAAGGCCAGGGTCAGACCCGTGGAGTAAATATTTCCAGATTTTGGCATTTTGTGTCAAATCTATTTGCCTTTTATGAAAAAAAAAAATTTTGTACCTATAGATGGCAGGAACTGGGATTTAGCTCAGTTGGTAGAGTGCTGCGCTGCAGTCTCTGAAGTCCCGAGTTCAATTCCCAGCACCGCAAAAATGGGAGAAGGACCTGGCAATCTACTCCTGAGGCAATCCCAAAACAATCAGCCATTGAAAACCCTATGAGGGTTGCTATGAGTCGGATACCGACTCCATGGCACCTAACAACAACAACATAGATGGCAGAGTTTTTTCTTCTCTCACTAACATATATCATGCAATAATTATCAGAAGGAACAGTTTCTTTTTAACTAGTTTGGTTTGAATTTCATAATGACATCTGCTATACAGATATTTTCCCCCACCTGTCTGTCAGCTTTTTGTGCTGTGGGGGCTTGTGTGTTGCTGTGATGATGAAACCTATGCTACCACTATTTCAGATACCAGCACAGCCACCTATGGTGCACAGGTTTCAGCTGAGCTTCCAGACTAAGATAGACCAGGGAGAAGGACCTGGCAACCCACTCCCAAAACAATTAGCCATTGAAAACCCTATGAATAGCAGAAAAGCACTGTCAAATATAGTGCTGGAAAATGAGCTCCCCAGGCTGGAAAGCATTGAAGAAACCACTAGGGAATTGTTGTCTCCTCAAAGTAGAGTCAACCTTAATCAGGGGAATGGAGTAAAGCCCCAGGGACCTGCGTTTGCTGATGTAGCATGACTCAGAATGAGAAGAAACACAGTGACTGCAACATTGGACTCAAACATAAAAAGATCATGCTCATGGCACAGTGTTGGGTAGTGTTCGGTTCTGCTGTATTTAGGGTCACTGTGAGTAAGACCCTACTTGAGAGCACCTAACAACAACAACAACAACATAGAGAGTTTTAAATTTCCAAAGCACTTAATTTTGCTGTGTCTTAATTTTTAGCTGTGCAGAAACTCTACAAAGTAGCTGTATCTTCATTTTTGTAAATAAGGAGACTGAGGCCTCTAGAGGTGAGTAACCATTCAAAAGGGGTGCATGGCCCCTAATTCCAGAGGCTGGCCATCTTCCACCGCACACCTCTCCCTGCTGTGAGGTCCTCTGGCCCTGCAGATGGCCAACTGCAGTGACATTAGAGGCCATGCTCTCTGCCATCTTCTCCCCAGAGAACTGTGTGCCTCCCTTCAGCCCACCCTGCTGAGCTCATTTGCAGCTGGTGTTGCTCCAGGGCCTCACCAAGTTGCACAGTGGGCTTCCTGGGTTGTTAGGTTTGGCAGGGGCTGCAGTTCCTCCCTTAATTTCTCTTTCCCAAGCAAAAATAGCTGGAAGATTGACTTTGGATCTCTTAGCAAACATCTTGGCTCACACTTGTTTTCCATCATTTGTGTTTGGCGCTACTCTTGTATTTCTCCCTACTCTGCCACGCAGAACAAGATTATCTAATGGTGGACCTGTGTTTGGTATTAGCCAGTGACTTGGCCAGGTTTCTTGGGCTCCAACTCACCTGTAATCTTAAGGGTCTCCAGCACGTGAAGCCACACTAGTGTAGAAGAAGCTAGGAAGGATACCCTTTCAGGACTGTGCCTACTGCCCACTCCCCATTCCCGCCCCTCATTCCATGTCTATCCTCTGAACACCTTCCCATTTCTACTCTGTTCCTTTGTCTTTTTCTTTTTCATGGTAGCAGTATCTACCAAGCATTTTGTTGTAGTAGTTATTGTTGTTGTTTGAGAAAGAATATCACTATATAGCCTAGAACTCACTTTGTAGCCTAGGCTGGCCTCAAACGCAGGATCCTCCTGCCTCAGCCTCCTAAGTGCTGAGATTATAAGCATGTGACACCACATCTGGCATCAAATATTTTGATGCCTACCTTAGGTTCCTTATCTAAGTCAGCTTTTCCCTGGCAAGAAGCAGCTGATAGACATTTTCATGGCTAGGGATTGTTTGGATATGTTTCTTTCTTCGTTTTGTTTTTTGCCCTGCTCCAGGCCCATGTCGAGGTTTATAGGACAGAAAAGTTTCAATAGCTTAAACCCACAGCACTTTAATGCAAACCAAAGACCTACTTCATTGTCAATATGATAGTGTTATTGGCGAATCACGGGGAGCATGGGTAGGTGGATCCAGAGCATGGGTCCAGGAATCTGGCAGCAAAACCTCTGTCCTTGTACTTGGCATATAAAAGAATTTATACTTGATACAGAAGTTATAGTATAGGGCCGGGCGCGGTGGTGGCGCACGCCTGTAATCCCAGCGGCTTGGGAGGCGAGGCAGGAGGATCGCAAGTTCGAAACCAGAGGTGGTCTGCGTAATTTAGCGAGACCCTGTCTCAAAAAGTAAAAAAAAAAAAAAAAAAGTGGGCTGAGGGTGCAGCTCAGTGGCCCAGCAATTGCAGAGCATGCAAGCTCGAGGCCCTGGGTTCAACCCCCAGTACTGCAAAAAAAAGAAAAAAGAAAAAAGGAAAAAAGAAGTTATAGTACAAAATACATTTATTAAAGATAGTATGCCTTTAAGGAATAATTGCAGGGAAAACTGAGGCACCTGGAGAAGCTTTGGTAAATCTGGAAAGGAAACTGGAAAAACCTGAGTTCCCTGGGGGGTTCCCCATAAGAATGGTTCTGCTCCCCAGGAGACAGTAAAGAAGCCAGAAACAGAAGGTCTAGGAGTCTTTTAGAGGGAAAGGTGCCTTGGATAGACAGAGAAGATGGTGGCCTGAGAGAAGAAAGAGGTGTGCACGTGGTTGCTGGAGAGAGAAGAGCAGAGGACAAGGAGTGGAGCAGAAGAGAAAAGAGGAGAGAGGAACAGAAGGAGAGTGTGAGTGTGTGTTCCCTCCAGTTTTATCCAAACTTGGGCTCGCACAGTGTGACATCAGCCCTGGGTGCCCAGCTCTGGGCACCTACTATAACATGGGCCTAGGGTCTTTGTTTTGTAAATGGCTCTAGAGCTTGGATAGGGTGTGGGACCCACTTGGAAATGTCCTTCCAATGTCCTCAGTGACACAACATGGCTTCTTCACCATGGTGCAACAGCAGGAGCCATTTTCAATCCTCTTTTCCTCCATGTTGCTGTTGTTAGGTGCCATCAAATTGGGTCTGATTCACAGTGACTTTCATAGGGTTTTCATGGCTGATTGTTTCAGGATTGCTCTGGGAGTGGACTGTCACGTCCTTCTCCCATTTTTGTCATGTTGGAGATCAAACTCAGGGCCTCAAAGAGCACAAAGCAGCACTCTACCAACTGAGCAAAACCCCAGCCCTTTTCCTCCACATTGTCTGGTAATGCCTAAGCTGGCTACCTAACAAAAGTACAGTATTTGAAAGTCAGGTAAGGAAGGGAAGGTAGGGCTTGCCTTAACTTGGGTTGACTGAAGGCTATTAGTTGATAGATTCCATGGAGTCAGATCTAACGCATAGCAACCCTATATACGACAAAATGAAACACTACCCAACACTGTGCCATGCGCATGATCTTTTTATGTTTGAGTCTAATGTTGCAGTCACTGTGTTTCTTCTCATTCTGAGTCATGCTTTACTCCATTCCTTTCATTAAGGTTGACTCTACTTTGAGAAGACAATTCCCTAGTGGTTTTTTGAATGCTTTCCAGCCTGGGGGTGTCATTTTCTGGCACTATATTTGACAGTGCTTTTCTGCTCTTCACAAGGTTTTCAATGGCTATTGTCTTGGGAGTGGGCTACCAGGTCCTTCTCCCTAGCCTGTCTTAGTCAGGAAGGTCAGCTGAAACCTATCCACCACAGGTGGCCCTACTAGTATCTGAAATACCAGTGCCACAGCTTTCAGCATCACAGCAACATGCAAGCTCACACAACACGACAAGCTGACAGACACATAGGGGTGACTCTAAATCCTTGAATCACAAGAGTGTCTCTGTTTCACAAGCATTATCACTTAGTTTGGTTCAATGCATTGGTACATAGTAAGCACCTTCTGCATGAGAGGCATTGGCTCATCTAGAAATACAAAGATCTAAGCCAGGCAGTGGTGCATACCTGTAATCCCAGTAACTGTGGAGGCTGAGGCAGGAGGATCTCAAGTTTGAGGCCAGAGGCAACTTTCTGTAACTAAAAACCTGTCTCAAAATTTTAAAAACATTTTTTAAAAAATGGGCTAGGGGTATACAGTTCAATGATAGAGCATTTGCAAAACGTGTGAGGCCCTGGGTCCAATCCCCAAGTACCACACACAAAAAAAAATAAGAGAAAAGAAAACAAAAAGAAAACAAAACAAAAGAAAGGAAAGGAAAAGAAAAAAGAATACAAAGATCTCTGTACCAGGGATCCTCCTGTAGTCCTGAAACTATTTAAAGTCAACGTCCTTGACATTTTTCAGAGGAGAAGTTTCATATCTGAGATTTTTCAAGGGCTCTTCAACTCACAAGAGGTTCAGAATGACTGCTTTACAAAGTTAAGTATGGAGATAAGCCCACACATGTAAAGGTACTTGAAGCCAGGTGGTAATGCATGCCTATAATCCCAGCACTCAAGAGGTGGAGACAGATGGACTATGAGATCAAGGCCAGCCTGGGCTACAAAGTGAGTTCCAGGCCAGCCTGGCCTATGAGACTTTGTCTTTAAAACACAAACAAAAAAAAGACACGTAACAAAATAAGGAACACATAAATGGAACTAATTTATAAACACATGCAAAAAAATAAAAAAATGAAGTCCCCTCTTTCTGTTACCATCTGTCACCAAGGCATGCTGGGCTGGTGTGGAGGGGAAGGATCCTCTGCCCACTTTTACTTTCTCCTCTGGCCCTCTCCAGACACTTCCTTGGCAGTGGTTTTCTAAGCTACCCTAAGGCATTGGGCCAAATAAAAAAGCCCAGGAAATAACCAAACTCTTGCATAGCTTTGTCCATTTGGGGCTCCCTCGCTGTTACTCCTTACATATCACCTATAGAGTTGTTTCCTTGGCTGTATTTGCCCTGAGTGAAGGGAGTCATCAAGATACACAATTTAAATATATATATGCCTATATAGATATTCGCCTGCAGCCGTACCACTGTGGCATCTGATCTCGTCAGATCTCAGAAGCTAAGTAAGGTCGGGCCTGATTAGTACTTGGATGGGAGACCACCAGGGAACACCAGATGCTGTAAGCTTGGGAGAAGGACCTGGCAGCCCACTTCCAAAAATCAATCTGCCATTGAAAACCCCATGAACAGCAGAGATGCACTGATAATAGTGTTTCGACTGTTGTACGTAGGGTCGCTATGAGTCAGACACCAACTCAACAGCGCCTGACAACAACATACCTATATTCACACATATAATGGAAGTCAACAGACAGCTGGCTTAGCCATCTGGTTCATTCATTCGTGTTTTCAATCAACGTTCATTATCCTACTTGGGCCATGCCCTGGAGTTAAGGACATAAGTATCCCCTGTCCCTAAGGCCCTCACAATCTACTGGGAGACGCAGACATTTAAGAACGTGCTTACAACACAGTGAGTGAAAGGCACAGAGAAGTAAATAACCTGGGAATCCAAAAGAAAAAGGGCAGTTTCTCCCTGAGGGGTAAAGAAAGCAGGAAAGATTTTACAGCAGAAATGACTCACGAACTGAAGAATACACTAAGGCCAGAGATAACAGGGACACTTTAGGGATCTCTTTCTTCTAGCAGGGCTGCCTTTCATTCCTCTGTGCATTCACCCAACAAATATCCTTCCAACACCTACCCATGCTAAGGGCTGACTTCCCAGCCCTCCACCCTGTGACTATCTGGTACATAGTCAAATCACCTATGGGTGCGGCCCTGCGCCTTTCTCCAGGATGAGGAGGATCCTTTGCATTGCAAACATCCTAGCTGAGAAGGACACTTGAAGAACAGGGGTTCATGAGCTCAGGTGGTTTATAAGAAAAGTGAGTCAACTCCCTCCAGAGTGAAGTGAAAGCCAGCCTTTGGCAGGGACTGCATCAGCACGGTCCCTCCAACCCCTAAAGCTCTTGCCAGAAGCCTGTCTTCTGCCAGAGGGTTGACCATGAACAAGAGTCTTGTTTTGAAATGCTGATATCCCTCCAAGTACAAATATATTGATCTAGCCATTAGATTATTATTCACACCGTGTATAAATTATGATCCAAAGCCAGGCACGGTGGCTCGTGCCTGTAATCCCAGTGACTTGGGAGGTAGAGGCAGGAGGATCACAAGTTCAAGACCAGAGGCAGTCTGCACCATAATTTATGAGATCCTGTCTCAAAATAAAAAGTTAAAAATTGGGCTGGGGGCACAGCTCGGGGGCACAGCTCAGTGGTACACCACTTGCAAAGCAGGCAAGTGTAAGGCCCTGGGTTCAATCCCCCCGGTACCACACACACACACACACACACACACACACACACACACAAAGTTATGATCCAATTCTCTTCGGCTTAATAATTGCTAGATGGCTTCCTCTTTTGGAGTCCCCTTATTGTGCACCTGTGACAAGCCAGCATTGCCAGGGTTTTATGCCCCCTGACCCCTGCCACAATCCTTACAGACCACTGGCCACCCAGGGGCAGGACTATGAAAATCCAAAGTCTAAACAGATCTGTTTCCTCCAACTCCCACTCCAGGAGACCAGGCAGAGGCTGTTCTCTGTGGCACTGAGCCATGCACACCTTTGCCTGGCTTCTTCTCTTTCCCATCTGTCTGTCCCATGCTTCCTTAGGGAGCCTGACCTCACATAGTTTTTTTGTTTTTTGTTTTGTTTTGTTTTTAACAGTACTAGCAGGTTGAACCCAGAACTTGCCCATATTTTGCAAGTGCGCTACCACCAGGCTGCACCCCTAGCCTATTTTTCATTTTTTATCTTGAAACAGGATCTTGCTAAATTGCACAGGCTGCCTCTGGCCTCGAACTTGCTATCCTCCAGTCTCAGCCTCCATAGTTGCTGGAATTACAGGCATGCGCCATTGCGCCCTGCCTCACAGAGGTATGAATGGAGGGGCAGTGCTGGCATGCAGGAGGACAACAAACAGGCCTGGAAGGTAAACTCTACCATGTGGCAGAGCTGCTCTGACAGGGAGTATATGAAGTGAGAGGGGTTGGCAAAGCCCCACAGTGTTGGCCATTGCTGCCATTCCCCATAGCCAGCTGTGTGCTGTGGGGAGGACTACACACACTTTTTCATCGGATCCTCGTGACAGACAGCCAGATGGAGTGGGCATAATTTTTATCTCCACTTTACAGGGAGGAAACTGAGGCTTAATAAGGCTAAGTAAATGGCCCAAGGTCACAGATCTGACCAGACAGCAAGCGAGGGTTGACCCCAAGTGCCCCTGGCTGGAGACTCTGCTTGTCACACCCTAGGCAGATGATGATGGTGAGGTTGTCCCTGAGAGTTTCTGTGGTTTCAGTCTAAACTCTGTGCCACAGAGGAAAGCTAGCAGGGGTGGGGTGGGCAGCTCTGCAGGTCTGAGGAGGCTCCCCAGGGGGACTGTGTGCTCACCATAGCCAAGCCTCCTCCCAGAGGTTTTGTTTTGGTTGATTTTTTTTTTTTTTTTTTGGGTGGGAGTTGGGGGCATTGTTTTGTTTTATTTTTGTTTTTGTGTTGTGTTGTTGTTTTGGTTCTTAAAATTTTTGTTTTGTTTTAGTTGTTGTTGTTGTTTGAGACAGAGTCTTGCTATGTAACCCATGTTGGCCATGAACTCTCAGTCCTCTTGCCTCAGCCTCCCAAGTGCTGGAATTATAGGCATGTACCACCACGACTGGCTCCCAAAGGTCTTTTAAGGGAAACCAGCCCAGATGCCCTGGTGCACGCCTGTGATCCCAGTGACTCAGGAGGCTGAGGCAAAAGGATCACAAGTTTGAGGCTATAGGCAGCCTGTGTAACTTAGCAAGACCCTGTCTCAAAATAAAATAAAATAAAAAATTTTAAAACAGGCTAGGGGTGCAGCTGGGTGGTGGAACACTGGCCTAGCATGCACAAGGCCCTGGGTTCAACCTCTCGGGACCAAAATAAGTAGTAAGTAAGTAAGTAAGTAAGTAAATAAAATAGGAGTAATGAGACCTACCTCTTAGGGTTTGATGGAAGGGTTAAGCAACAAATGCATGTAGATCGTCTGACATGGCGATCGCTCCTGGCTCGCTCCTAACTAAAGGCCATTATCACAGTCTTAGATGGGCATCTCACTGCTTCCTCCTCAGCTTCCTCGTTTACGAATGATAGCCAACACATCTCCCAGACTTCTGGATCTATCCATCAACGGAGGTTGCCTTTCTTGGGCAACACAGAAGGAATGAAAAGCCAGGAGGTACAAGCTCGGCATGGCCATAGCCCACCTGACCCAGCATGTAGGTGCCGGCTGAGGTGGTGCCTCCCCTTCCTCCATGACTCCTTGCATGGCAAAGGGGCAGTAGAGACCCAGAATGGTGACAGGGGCCTCCCATAGGTGGGACCTGGGCTGTGCCTTGGAGAATGTGCAGGCAGGACTCTTATCAACCAAATCCCCATATGAAATCGAGTGTTCATGGACAAGGGGAGAGATCAGAGTAGATCCTGCAGGGGCCATTTAGAATGTGATCTTAGGCCGTCAGAGTCACCCAGCTCAGTGGTCAAGGGCTCACTCTCATCCCACAGCCCCAGCAGCACCCTGTCTCTCCAGTGTCTTTCCTCAGGAGCCCTTTCTGCAGAGGGAAGGGCACTGGGGTCACCTCTTCCCATGTGCCTTCATCTCAACTTCCTCTCAGAAGGTAGGCTCCATGACCAACTTGTGTCACAGGGAATGTTCAAGAAACACAGTTGGAAAGGCCAACAAAGTACTCCACAAGGTAGCCAGTCACATCTGCCTAGTGTTTTACATGCCAATTAAACCAGAGAAAGCAAATAAACACTCCCAGGCTGAGCCAAAGAACAAATAAGGCAGTTATGAGAAGATGGAGTGTGACCCAATAAACAGAAACCATAGAGCCAGATGGAACTCTCCTTCAAAGGCAACAGCTGGCTCCACTTGGTCAGTTTCCCTGGCTGCAGGGATTCCTAGGGTCCATGGAGTGCTTCTCAGCAACTGCAGACATAGGCAATGGAAGCAAGACCCCACCTGCCCACTAAACCTCTCCGCCCACTTACTCCTTGCTACTTATCTGTCTCTAACAAATAGCACATATTAAATTAGTGCCCAAATACACAAGTAAAAAAGGTTAATTTCCTGGCAGGAAATGCCTATGGAATTCGTCAGCAGCTGTAGGTTTGTCACTAACCAGCACTGTGACCTTTTAGCAGGTCCAACACTCTCCATCCCCATTATCACAACTTGAGGCCAGGCCACCACCTCTCTCTCCTCCACCACCACCACAGCTTCTGTGGTGTCTCTGTGTCTCTGTGTCTCTAAGAGTTTTTCTTCCCCACAATGGAGACCTTTAGTATAGAGAGCCTACTAAGCTGGTGCAGTGGCACACCACTGTAATTCCAGCGACTTGAGAGGCTGAGGCAGGAGGATCACGAGTTCGAGGCCAGGGGCAGCCTGCCTAATTTAGTGAGTCCTTGTCTCCAGACAAAAACATTAAAAAGTGGCTGGGAGAGCAGCTCAGTGGTAGAGCACCTGCAAAGTATGTGTGAGGCCCTGGGTTCAACCTCCAGTTCCAGAAAAAAAAAAAAAAAAGGAAAAACCTGAATACACACCATGTTCATCCTCCCCTCACTCCTTCTTCTGAATGTCTATAATGGGTATTCCCTCTGTCTGGAAGATCTTCCCCTCTCTCCCTCTTCTGTTCACTTGATTAACTCCTTTTCAACAAAGAGTCCCCATGTATCTATCTCTTCCTCTGAGAAGTTTCCCCTACACTGCCTCCCCCAAGTGGAAGTTAGTCTCCAAAGATAGCCTTCCAAGTGAATGATGTCTCCGGATAGTCTTGCCCTTATGCAGTTCCCTCACAGATTTAATCTCCGTTGACCTTCTGAGTCACAATGGAATAAGGTAGACATGATGCTGAGTAATTCTTGGGCGAAGTCATAAAAACACCTTGCAATTTCCACCCAAGTCTCCTGGAACAGTCACTCTGGGGCACATCAGACACCTGGTAAGTACTTCATGGGCGGAAGACAAGCTGGCTGTGTGGAAAAGCAACGTGGAGCTGGAGAGATGCCCAGTCTAGGCCTCCGCTGCCCCAGCCATCCAAGGCCAGGCACTACATGTATGATTAAGAAGCCATTTGGGCACAACCCGCTTGGTTGAACCTTCAGATACACCAGCCTCAGCCACCACCTGACTGCTGCCACATGAGAAAACCCTAGAAAGAACCACATCGCTCACTACACCCAATGAACCCACAGAACTGTGAGGTTTAATAATAAACTAGGTTTTTATACCATTATTCTTTAGGACCCCCACGTGTATGTCAGCTTCTTGTGCTGTGGGTGCTTGTGTGTTGCCGTGATGCTGAAAGCTATGCCACCTGTATTGTAGACGCCAGCAGGGCCACCCATGGTAGACAGGTTTCAGCTGAGCTTCCAGACTAAGATAGACTAGGGAGAAGGACCTGGTAGCCCACTCCTGAAACAATTAGCCATTGAAAACCCTGTGAATAGCAGAGAAGCACTGTGCAATATAGTGCCTGAAAATGAGCCCTCCATGCTAGAAGGCATTCAAGAAACGATTGGAGAAGAGTTGCCTTCTCAAAGTAGAGTGGACCTTAATGACAGAATGGAATAAAGTCCCTGAGACCGCCAGTTGCTGATGTGGCATGACTCAAAATGAGAATAAACATAGTGGCTGCAGCAATGAGCTCAAACATAAAAAGATCATGTGCACAGCACAGTGTAGACTAGTGTTTCGTTCTGTTGGACACAGGGTCACTATGAGTCAGACAAGACTCCATGACACCTAATAGCACTACTCTTTAGGGCGGGTTATTATGCAGTAATGATAACCAGAGTAACTGAGAATACAGTGGTAAAAAATGGATCCTGTCTACTGTCAAGGAAGTCTTAATCTAATGGCAAAGATGGTCAAGCAAAAAGACAAGTATGTACCACTTGGGTGAGTTTGGGTGATGAGGGAAGGGATAGGGAACCACAGCCCAGGCTTTAGCACAACTGAGCTGAAAATCACTGAGCTAAGGAATTCACTTAGTGTGGCTGATAAAGGCATGAGCTTTGAGTTACATAGAGTTGTATGTGAATCCTGGTGCTTGATCCTCAGCACTGCAAAAATGGGAGAAGGACCTGGCAACCCACTCTCAAAACAATCTGCCATTGAAAACCCTATGAATAACAGAGAAGCACTGGCATAGCGCCGGGCATGGCACAGTGTCTGGGAGTGTTTTGTTCTTTTGTACATAGGGTCACTATGAGTCAGACCTTACTTGACGGCACCTTACAATAACAAGAACAATTTGCTTGTTGAGTCACTAAAGGAAATTCTCTTGAATTCTTCATTATCTACAAAATGGGGACCGTAATGCTTAGAGGGGGTTCTGTTTGTTTGTTTTATAGTACTGGATGTTGAACCTAGGGCCTTGCACATGTTAAGCAAGCACTGCATCACTGAGCTATACCCAAAGCCCCACTTTTATTTTTTATTTTGAGACAGGATCTGGTCTCACTAAATCGCATAAGCTGCCTCTGAACCCAAAGTCACAACCCTCCTGCCTCAGCCCTCCAAGTCACTGGGATTACAGGCATGTGCCATGGCACCTAGCTAATGCTTAGTTTTAAAGATAGTCGTAATGAATAAATGTTTGCAGTATTTGTCACACAGCCTACTGTATGGTAATATTCTCTATATATTAAAATAAACATATTTATAGCCAATTACGAAGAAGAATCTGGCCCAACATTGTCCTGTTCTTGTCAAAGCTCACATCAAACTAACACAACAAAAAAAATATCACTGTGGACAGTGAGCCTATCTCCATGTTGTGAATTTTATGTCTAAATCATTAATTTTATTCCACTTGCAAGTCCATATATTCAGGACAGAATGAAGTAAGGGATTGCTTCTTATGCTTTGGCTTGTACTAAACAGGAGATTGGACTGGCCACTGCTGGGGGACAGGAAGTGAGTCCTGTTCAGCCTCATGGCTCCATGTTGTTAGGTGCCATCAAGTCAGAGTCCAACTCACAATGACCCTACGTACAACAGGCGAAACGGTATTGATAGTGCTTCTCTGCTATTCATAGGGTTTTCAATGACTGATTGTTTTTGGGGAGTGGGTTGCCAGGTCCTTCTCCCAAGCCTACAACACCTGGTGTTCCCAGGTGGTCTCCTATCCAAGTACTAACCAGGCCCGACGTTGCTTAGCTTCCGAGACCTGAGGGGATCAGACACCACAGCCGTACAGCTGCAGGCAATAGCACCAGCGTAGCTGCTTACTAAATTCAAGATGAATGAATGAATATAAGAACTCACAGTAAGTCAACACATACAGAGAGTGAGTACCAGCCTGAGAATCTACCAAGAATATCTCATTTACTTCTCATAATCACCCTTATGATATAAGTAATACAGTTCTTTCCGATTGAAACCGTTCTTCGGTATTCAGCAGTATACTGGATTCATTCAATTTAACGACTACATTGTCCAGCACTGATTAACATTATTTGTGACCTGGGCACAGGGATGACTTTTTTTTTTCCTTTCTTTTTTTTTTTTTTTTTTTTTTTTTTTTGTGGTACGGGGGGTGGGGGGGTTGAACCAATGGCCTCGTGCTTGCAAGTGCTGGATCACTGAGCTGCACCCCCAGCCCTTTTTTTTTTTTTTTTTTTTTTTTGAAACAGGGTCTCGCTAAGTTACACAGACTGCCTCTGGTCTCAAATTTGCAATCCTCCCACCTCCGCCTCCCGGGCTGCTGGGTTTCCAGGCGTGAGCCACCGTTCCCAGCTCAGGGATGACTTTTTCAGAAAGGAAAAGTATCTCTTGATTTATAGGCAGAGAGAAGGCTTGGACTGCCACAGAGTTTATTTTCCAATTATTACATAAACACGTGAATAACCTGGTGGAAGGAATGTGGCTCAGGTCACTGTCCAGTCACTAGAGCAGAATGAGGCCCACACACGTTGATCCCTTCAAGGCCATTACTGAATATTTGCAACTCATGGACAACAGGAGTCTCCCTCAGAGAGATCGAACAAGAGATCAGGAGAGTCATTCAAAAGACCGCTCTAGTAAAAAAGAAAAGTCTGTGCAATTTTGCTTCCTGTCAAAGAGGGAATATACCTATATTAGTCTTGGTACAATCAGGAAGTAGAAACTGGACAGTAATTTAAACATGGGAAGATTTTGTTTTGTTTTGTTTTTTGCCGTTCTAGGAGGCAGAACCCAGTACCTTTGCACATGCTTTGCAAGGGTTCTACCACTGGGCTGCATGTCTCGCCCCTTTATTTTTTAAATTGAGACAGGGCCTTGCTAAGTTACACAGGCTGCCTCTGGCCTGGAACCTGCGATCTTCCTGCCTCCACGTCCTGAGTCACTGGGATTACAGGCATGTGCCACCACATCTGGCTTAAACATGGAAGCTTTAGTAGAAAGAATTGTGAAGCCATGGTGAGAGCCTAACGGTAGGCTATAGCAAGAACTCTCAAGGTCCTTTAAGGCTGAGGGAGAGGAATCAAGGAGACAAACTCGAGGGGAGGCCCCCTCCAAAGCCTGGGCATCAGGTCTCATGGAGAAGGCACAGGTGAAGCCCACTGGATGGCTAAGAAGCAGGCTGCCCAGGCCTGAGCGCGTCCATAATCACTGAGTAACCAAGGCACAAACCCCTGGGGTGCAGGTGAGCTGAGGCTGGTGGGCAGCTGTGCACAAGTCGGGGCTGCACTGCAGGTGCAAAACATGAAGACTGCAGCATCCACGTGGAGGGTCCCTGGGCCTGGGCCAGAACTGAGATGTGGAATATTTTGGGTACACAGCGGGGTCAGAGCACATCAGAGGTCCTCATAGACCTGCACCACTGACCAGCCATGCAGCAAAAGCAAAAAGACAAAAAACATAACACACCAGACAGAACTAGAAAGGGAAGCCTTCAGTTTCCCTCCACTGCCCTCTACCAACAGAACTCACTGTCTTCATCACCGTGAAGGAGAAATGCGAAGAGTCCAGCCTACTCTTAAGTTATTTCAGAGCAGGTACTGAAGAGTTTAGAGCTGCAAAGCTAGAAACTGATAGCTAACACAGTACTTATGTATGAAAGGAAAATAAATGTTCTGTCTGGCCAACTGTGGTGGCTTGCTCCTATAATCCCTCAGGAGGTGAAGGCAGGAGGATGGCAAGTTCATGGCCAGAGGCAACTTGCGTAACAGCAAGACCCTGACTCAAAATGAAAAGTAAAATCATGGACTAAGGGTGTGGCGCAGTAGTAAAGCATCTGCCAAAGCCCTGCGTTCAAGTCCACAGTACTGCAAAAAAAAAAAAAAAAAAAAAAAAAAATTGCATGTACTCTTTCCCTCCTACTCCAAAAAGTAAAATGCAGATTACTCTTGGCAAGACCTTTTTTACCAGGCTGTCTTTGGCCATGGTACAAAGAAGTGTACATGGACTTAGGTGTCCAAGTTTACCCTATACAATCTTAAAGTCTGAAGACACATCCCAGAACTTCCCAGCTCTCCTCGGTGATTCCATGGGATTTTGTCCTCACTGTTCTACCTACATGTTTTATCAAGCTGGATATAATTGCAACCTGAACCACCTCCTAGTTCTGCTGTGCAATGTGTGTGGGGGAGATTTTTTTTCCTTTAGCACTGAGGTTGAACCCAGGCCCTCACACATGCTAAGCAAGTGCTCTACCCCTGAGCTCTACCCCCAGCCCTATTTTTATTTTTCAATTTGAGACAGGGTCTCGCTAAGTTGCACAGCTGCCTCTGGCCTTGAACTCATGATCCTCCTGCCTCGGCTTCCCAAGTGCTGGGATGACCGATGTTTGTCACCAATCCTGGGCTGCCTTTCCTATGTTTAGGTCTCTCCATGTCTTCAATCCTCTGTGGAGTCTTCTTTGCTATTCTTCAACACATTCCACACTCATTTTAGTGCCTAATCTGGGCTAGATGCTATGATTGGTGCTGAAAATATAATGTTGATTAAAAATAGATTCAATCTCACTTCTCCTAGGGCTTATCATCTAGTGAGAGAAATAGATATCAAATAACCACACAAATGGAGCACCATGACAAGTATTATAAAGAAGAGATGTAGCATGCAGTGACAGCTTCTGTTAGGAGGATTTGCCCTGGACAAGGGTGTCAGGCAAGATTTCTTGAACAAGGGTATGCTTCAGCTGGAGACTGAAGGATGAATAGAAGTTGTATAGGTGATGGGAGTAGAAAATCAGAGGAAATAGAAAAATAGCATGTGCAAATGCCCTGTAGTAGGCAGAAGCTTAGAGCCTAAAAGGTCAATGGGGAGTGGAAGGCAGGTGACACAGAAGCTGGATCATGAAGAGCCTTCCAGGCCATGTTAGGAGCTTTGTCTTAATCCTCTCTCCAAACAGCAATGGTATGGATGGTAGACTGGCTGTTGGTTTGTCTTTGAAAGAAAGTAACACAACAAGGTTTGTTCCGCCTGATGGAATGCTAGAAAAAAAGATGAGAATTGGTGGCAAACTTCTCTTCTTATGCCACCACTAGCATCAGACTTCTCTGTAGTAATTTACTGTATATTCTCTCTCTCTCCTTCCTCATTTTCCAGCTGTATGATGACCTTGAGCAAGCTATTTATCTGAGCTTTAGCTTCCTCTTCTGAAAAAAGAGATGCTTAAAGTAGCTACCATAGGGAAATTTTGTGCTGATTAAATTTTTTAAATCACGAGTATACAGCACTAAGCCAAGCATTTGATATATAGCGTGGGCTCAGAAATACAGCTGTTATTACTTTATAATTACATATTAAGCATTATATTATCTCTTAGTTTATTCTTTAATCACTTTTGCCAGATAATCAGCACTGGATTTGAATTGTCTTGAATTGTTCTTTGATTGTGCACTTCTTAATTCTAACTCTCCAGTTTAGGCCAAACATTCCTTAAAGAGAAAAATGGTTAGATTTCTCATCAACTAATATGCTACTGATCTAAATATGTGTTGACTGATTAGATCTTCAGAGCTAGGTCTGCAGCTGTACACATTTATTTTGAATGATGGGAGCAGAATAGGAAGACAGGAGAATGATGTGAGCAGGTGAAAAGAAGTAGAAGAGAATTTGGTTTTGATCGTGAGCATTGATCTTCAGAATTGAGTGGTCCAAACAGCAGATACCAAGATCCACTCTAGAAACATCTCAGGATCCAGCTAGGCACCATGACACGTACCTGTAATCCCAACATTTGGGGGGCTGAGGCAGGAAGATGAAAAATTTGAGGCTAGCCTGGAATGTAACAGTAAGTTCCAAACCAGCCTAGCTACATCTCATAAAAAAAAAAAAAAAAAAAAAAAAAAAAAAAAAAAAAAAAAAAAAAAAAAAAAAAAAAAAAAAAAAAAAAAAAAAAAAAGGAAAGGAAGAAAAGAAAAAAGAAAAAAGGGAAAAAAGAAAAGAAGAGAAAAAAGAGTTTCCTCATTCTTTTCTGAAAGATTTGTGTAAAGTTGACGGTATTTCTTCCACAAATGTTGATAGAATTTACCAGTGATACCATTTATTCTAGAGTTTTAATTATGAAATCATTTTTCTTTAATAGATACAGGATGATTTAGCTTTTCTATTTCTTTTTGTGTCAGTTTGTGTGTTGTATTTTTCAAAGAATTTGTTCATTTTATTTAATTTGTAAAATTTATTGGCATAAATTTTATCCATGTTATCCCCTTATTATAAAAACCAAGACTGCATTAGAATTTTGCTTGAAAATTAAAATTAATTTCAGAATGAAACATAAAATAATGCTTTTAGCTGGGATGTCGTGACGCACGTCTGTAGTCCCAGC
>VMDO01021034.1:21963-36256 GCA_007922755.1 Pedetes capensis
AACAGGGGAGGGGGAGGGGGAGGGAGCTTTTAAAGGACAACTGTCAGAATAATTCCCTATGGCTATTGTCTCAAACTTTCTTTCTACTGCCCCCCAGGCCTATTCATCATAACTCCCCTACTCCCAGTGCTGGGGTTGAACCCAGGGCCTCATGCATGCTAGGCCAGTGCTCTACTACTGAGCTGCACCCCTAGCCTCAACATAACATTTTTTATATACCACCATACTTGAATGTATTATAAATTATTATAGTAATGCTTCATACATTATGCATTATAATACATATAATACAATTATAATACATTATAAAACATAAAAATAGGAATTTAAATGAGTGAATTAAAAAATACATATAAATAAAAGTTCTAGAACCTTCCTTCTGTACCCCCAACAGATCTATTGTCCCCCAGATGCCTGTGCCCCATGTTGGAAACACTCCTCTAGGGCATAGGGAAGAGAAATGAGTCCTGGCGACAGGCCACCAAGCAGTGAGTGATTCAAGGAGTCTGGAGAGATCCGGTACAGGGGCAGGAAGTGACTGCACCGCTGGGTAGGGTAAACTCTGGGTTTATGTGCAGGGTGTAAATCTTGGCAGAACGCCCTTTACCCTGCGCTTTCTTCCTGAGCTCCACCCAGGGACGCTGCTCTTTATCCCATATAACCCTCTCAGCCAGACCTTGTCCTGGTGGGGGTCTTTGTTCCTATAAGGCTGCCCTTGGTGATCACACACTAACCTTGCTTCCCTGGGATGCAAATGCTTGGAGGGAGGTACAAAGTGCGACTCACCCAAATCCTCCCATGACAGCTTATAGAAACTGGTTAGGGAAAGCACAGGCATTTATTAAAGAAATCAAAACATATTTTCCCCCCACCACTCTTGTCAAAAAACAAAAACAAAAAATACTTCAATCTTAAAGATGTTAGTCTTGAAAATCAGGCTCCACACACATTCACCCTTAGACAGGGATTATTGACAAAATTCCACTAGCACTTTCTTTGAATAGGATAAATCTGTTTTCATGTCTCTCTTTAAATAGCTAGGAGCTTTTGCGGATTATAAAACATATACAAATTTATAAATATACACATAGTTCTTTTAAGTATCCTTTAAAAAGGAAAAAAGAATAGATTTTGGCTGGTCACCAAGGTATTCTCAATTCCACAATTCTGATTTTGTGTAAGATTTCTTAAGAATATTATAACAAAGTCCAAATGTTAAATCTACTTATGTTCTGTAGAGTTGGTGGAAATATAAAATTCTAGTGAAGAGGAGAAACTTTCTTCCTCCTCACCCCAACCCTCTGAAATCCATCAAAACCAATGAAGTGGAAATAGAAGCCACAGATACCTACAATATGGCCAAAACTCAACTTTATTTTGTCAGCATAAGCTCACCCTGCAAAATTCCTGAAGACCCTTGGACCAGCTTAAGAAATCACAGAGTAAGGGCTGATCAGACTGCACTTTATAAATACCACCAAGCAAGCTTTTCTGTGCTGAAGTTGCCTCAAGAAATGAATCATCACCTCCAGTAACTGGAACAATGTGTGCCAGGTACCCTGAGAACACAAAACGCATGGCAGGCTCGCCACAACCACAGCATTCAGCATCACTTGTTTAAAAACAAACAACCATTATAATTATACAAATGGAAATGTGTCAAATAAGAAAACTCTCCACTCTCTTGACCTACCCAAAAGCCATAACAGGGCTATCGGTTTGAAGTCGCCGCTGGTTTAGAGAATTTCTAAGACATCAAGAATTGAGCAGGAATTACTAGAGGACTCCTGGCCCAAAAGGAATGATTGAAGAAAGGAGCCAGCATTCAAGTTCATGAGAACAGAATAGGCCAGTATTTCCTATTTCCTTTTCTTTCTTTTTTTCTTCCTTCCTTTCTTCTTCTTTCTTTCTTCCTCTCTTCCTCTCTCTCTCTCCATCTATCTGTAGTACTAGGGACTGAACCCATGGCCGTGCACATGTTAAGCATGCTACACCCCCAGTATTTCTGACCACTACACTTCACTGCTGCTACTGTTCTTTGGGACCCAGAAAGATATTTCCTCATCACTTTGGGTGGAAGACAAAATGAAGAAGTAGCTCACCAGCTACCCAGCAATAAGCTTATTTAATGGAGTGAGGCAATAGACCAAGGCTACCAAATGGATGCGCAGTAAGGGAGAGACACACGGTGGAAGGGGGTCAATGGCACAGTGACTTACACTCATGAACTACATGCACTGGGGTGGGCAGCAGGGAACTATGAGGGGGCTGGAGTGTGGGGTTGGGGAGGGAACAAACAGAGGGCTAGTGTTATTATCAACACCCAGGGAGGGAAGGGCAGACTTTAAAAAAGAATAAAGCTCCTTACAAACTGAAAGGAGGGAACAGAGGCTGGACCCAGGAAGTTGAGTGTATATAAATGGTTTGCTTCAATTTTCCCAAGCCCCATCTTCTGGGTCAGCCTAGCAGATCCTCAGCCATGCTAGGCAATCACTCTACCACCACTATCGAGCTGCACCTGAGCCGTAGCACATCCTCGTGATGGGTGACACCCTTCAAATACCTGCAGGTAGTTCTCATACCCACCCTGACCACCACCTCTTAGTCACTGTGGCTGCACAGTACACTAAGAGCCCTTTTAATCTGCTCGGGTGCCTTGGTCACAGCCACGGCTCACCATCAATCATTCCGCTCTGCTCAGAACTAAAACTCTTTCCCATGCCGGAGGTGATCTTTTCTTCCCTCTGCCATCTACTGGTGAAAATGAAAATGTCATACCCTGTTTGCTTGTCACCAATTTGAAAAGAGGTTGGAGTCTGGAAGCTAATACTTATTTGTTATCTGGAATGCATTTAAGAGAGAAATACTGTAAATGATGGCTTGACTGTTTATTCCAAGTGCTTATTGAGTAAGATGGCACCATATACACACCAAAACACACACACACACACACACACACACACACACACACACACACACACACACACACAGTATATTTAGTATAAAGACCAGAGACTTGACTTCAAATTTGGCTGCAAAAAAAATTTTTTTGCAGTACTGGGTCATTGAACCTAGAGCCTCACATATGCTTTCCAAGTGCTCTACTCCTGAGCTGCACCCCAAGCCCCTTTTTTATTTTTTGAGTCAGGGTCTTGCTAAATTGCTCAGTTGTCTCTGGCCTCGAACTTGTGATCCTGTCTCAACCCCCAAGTCACTGGGATTATAGGCATGGGCCACTGTGCTCAGCTTCTTGGCAAATTTTTACCTAGCCTATTACCAGCCATGTGACCTGGGCAAACCACTTAACTCTGTTCCCCTGCACAATAGTAATAACAATGATAAATATAATGGCTAACACTTACTAACCATTATCATGAGCCAGAATACAATTCATGTAAAGCTCACAACCCTGCAAGGTAGGTGCCATTACTGTTTCTTCAGATATGGAAAATGAAATTCAAAAAGGCCAAATAACTTGCCCAAGGTCTCACACCTCCTAAGGTGCAACGTGGCCATCTGGCTCTACAGCCTAATGGGAACAATAACATCTATCTTTCAGACTGGTTCAAAGAACCAGAGTCTACATGTAAAGTTCCCAACACACAGAAGTTTCAGGAAAGGTCAGATATCAGACATCAACTGTGTGTTGGGCCCTACAAGATGTTAAAAGTTACATCCATCAATAGGTCCTGGCCCCTGACCTGGAGGCAAGCGCAAATACAGTGCAATGCTAAGACTCTGTTCACCAAAGACATCTGCTGATGTTCTTCTTCCCTACTGTCTTCCCAGTGCCTGGCACAGCAGGTAAGACACAGCAGACCCTGAAGTAAGCCAGATGTGATGTTGCATGTCTGTAATCCCAGCCCTTAGGAGGATGCTCAAGGCCAGCCTAGTCTACATAGTGAGACCTCATCTCATAAAAACAAAAACAAACTAACAGGGCACCGTGCTGCACTCCTGTGATCTCAGTGACTCAGGAGGCTAAGGCAAGAAGATCACAAGTTCATGGCTAGAGGTAGCCTGCATAACTTAGTGAGACCTTGAGTCAAAATTTTAAAAAATTAAAAATGGGCTGGGGATGTGGCCCAGTGGTAGAGTACTTGCAAGGTGTATGCAAGGCCCTGGGTTCAACCCCCAAGTACTGCCAAAAAAAAAAAGAGAGATTCTATGAGACAGTATAAATGGTCTTATTTCCAAAATAACAAGTGAGAAAACTCAAGGTTCAGAGAGGTTCAGAAATTTGAACAATGTCACATAGCAACAGAGAACCAGTTCCCTGACTAACACTTTCCCCACACTCTGTTGCATTCCCCCACCCTTTCTGCTTCATAGTTCTAGCCCCTTGATGGCATCAACAGGTAATGGAAGAGCTATAGTGATAGGAGCCTGCAGCCGTAGCCCTGTGGCATCCAATCCTGTTAGATCTTGGAAGCTAAGCAGGGTCGGGCCTGGTTAGTACTTGGATGGGAGACTGCCTGGGAACACCAGGAGAAGGACCTGGGAACCCACTCCCAAAAATCAATCCACCATTGAAAACCCTATGAACAGCTGAGAAGCACTGACAATAATGTTTCCCCTGTTGTATGTAGGGTCGCTGTGGGTCAGATACCGACTCGAGGGTAGCTAACAACAACATAGTGACAAGAAACATCCTTCACTTTTGGAAGGTACCAGGTGGCTAAAAGCTTCTCTAGGAATAGACATCAAGGCTCAGGTCCTAGAGGTTGCACAGCCTCTGACTAAGCCAGTTCCCTTCCTGTCTCCTTCCCACTTGGCAGAAATCAGCTCCCAGCTCTAGGTGTGACTGCTGGGCACTGTTCCACAGACCTCAGGTTTCTGTAGTTATTTTTAGCTGCAATTTTAGTGCATTCCTGAGACAGGTGAGGCATGGAAAAGAATGTAGGTGTGGGTAGCCCTTAAATCTCTAGGACTCAGTCTAAGTCTCTTGTCATTCCAGCTACAAAGGGTGACCCACACCCTGATTTACTATCTGCCTTGAGGCTAGATTTCACCTCAGGACTATGTGGATTGGCGCTTGTCACATATTCTCCAATTTACTTTTAGGAACGTACTTTCTAGATGTTGTTTTGTTACCTACTTTTGATAACCTGGATTCCATCTTATGTAACCAACACCCCAGCCAGTGCTTCTTTCTGGTCCTGTTTCCCAGGGCTTTGGGAGGCCTGAGTGGATGGAAGCTGATGTAGGCTGGTGGGCACTTCTACAGGCACAAGGCTACCTGGAAAGCTCTAAGCCAGAGTCCATGAGGAGCCAGCCAAGTTCTGGGATGCTCATCACATTTTTGAGAGACTGAGAATAACTATAATCTAGTTCAGTCTAGACTCTTCTTAGCAAAAACTAGAACCCCCTTAAGTGTGGTCTGGAATTCTGGGCTTGCTTTCAGCCTGATGCCAAGATCCTTCTGTAAGACAGAGAAGTGTTTTACTCATTCTCACTTTCAGCTCTGTAGAGGAAATGACACCAGATGAGCTAGTGGCATGAAGATATTTTTGTGTCACCTGGATACAACAATATTATTGAAATTGCTTTATGATGCAGATGAGAAATAATAGGAAACTTTTCTCTGGGCTGGCATTATATAAGTGTTGCAAGACACTCCCTTTATTAAGACATATAGGTAAGGTATGTCTGTTTATAATAGGAGTGGGGAGGTTGTTTCGAAGATCAGTTTCTTAAATCAGGAATGCAGGGATACAGCTCAGTGGTACAACATTTGCCTAGCATGCATGAGGCCCTGGGTTTGATTCCCAATGCCAGTCAAAAAAAAAAAAAAAAGTCCTCTGAATATTGCAGTTGGTTTGCCTGTTTTGAACTGAACCTGTAAAACTGTGAGCCAAAATTAAACTTTTCTCTTTACAAGCTGAAAAAAATAGGAAAAAGAAAAGATATAGCAACCACCCATTGGATCTGATATAAAGTTGCTATCCAAAGCCACCCAGAGAGCCACATCAGGAAAATACTATGTTAGGAGAATTAACCCCAAGTGGTAGGCATAACTCATAACAAATAGGCACAAGTATGGCCCTCTCAACTACTTGCCTCTCCTTTTCTTCTACACTTTTTCCTTTCTTTGGGGAAAGGAGGCCGTGGGGATCAAAACCAGTGCCTTGTGCACACCAGGCAAGTAATTTACCACTTAGCTACATCTGCAGGCCTTGTTTTTTGAGACAGGGTCTCTTTATGTAGCATATGGTGGCCTGGAACTCAGGATCCTCCTGCCTCAGCCTCACGAGTGTTGGGATTACAGGTATGCACCACCACACCTGGCACCTACCCTTTCTCTTACTGTGTGCTGACTCCCTAACTTACCCTTCAATCAGATTTATCAGAATAAAGAGAACAATAGAAGTAAGCCATGTGGTAGATTTCAATTCATTATAAACGCTTTGTCTAGAGGCACCACTCTTTAGATACATCTATGGTAAAGTACTCACTTCTATATTTAAAAAGGTCTTCCTGCAATGACCAGGCTACCACAGAGAATGTTACTGCCTTGTACTTTTCTCTTTAAGAAATACAACCTTTGGGCCAGGTGTGGTGGTGCACGCCTGTGATCTCAGTACTCAGGAAGCAGAGGTAGGAGGAGCACAGCAAGGTAAAGGCCAGCCTGGGCTACACAGCAAGACCCTATCTCAAAAAATCAAAAAACACATAAATAAATAAATACAACCTTTGGAATATGTACATGGATAGTTTCTCTTCTTCCTAACTCCCCTCCCAATTTTAGTCCATCACAGTGACTCTGTGTATCTCTTTACCCTGCACCTGCCACTCCAGATATGTTCTACTTTAATAAAACTTTTAGTCAACCAAAATTATGAGGCGGCATCTATGTATAAAAGCCCTCAGAACTCAAGACTGCTCATGACCAAGGAATTCAAAGGTGTTTCTGATTTCCAGCAAACCTCTGGACCCCAATTCAGACCTTCCAGTGCCAATGCCTACTTCCTCCTCAGTAAGGACCCATTTGAATTCAATCACCCAACAGATGGAGCAAAAGAATGGGCACCAATGACAAGTGGATGAAATTAGGTCTTCAATTACCTGCATTTCTAGTGCATCCGGATTTTACTCTCATAACCTGAGGACAGAAGTCTACATAAGAAACAAGTCCACCTAAACACCTGCTTAGCCCAAGGAACCAGGGAAGTGAATCTATGTAGGGATCTAAAGACCTCTATGGCCTTATTGATGTACTCTGCTCCATCCCGAAGGAAAAACAAACACAACCCCCTTTTACGTAGGACTTCCTTTTGAAAGCCATCTATCATCTCTTACTCTTTTGTTGTTTTTTAAGTCATAAAAAGTGTTTACCTTAAATTAAGGACAACATAATGAATTTGCTATGTAACCACCAGGTTCTCACCCATTAGCAAGATCTATAAAGCCCTTTAACACCAAGTTCCCCAAGGAGATTGAATCTTTTAAAAATAATATTTAAACGTATTATTTCACATTAGATCTGATAAAGCAGATGGCTTAAATACATTTATGGGTTTATAGGCTTCTTTCCTTTACAATTACAGGTCATGTGCTTCATCAACTGAGTCCTCTGTTTGCAGATGAAAAAGGCAAAACTGAAGTGATAGAAGAGCACATCCAACTCATGTTATGAACAATGACTCAAAGTGCAAGAACAGTCAGTCTTGACATAAGCACTAAAAATTATCCTGCAGCAATGATTTTCCAACACGCTGAAATGGAAATGAGCACTGAGTTGGCCAGATAGTTTCTGGACACAATACGGACAGACTTTGGTCTGAGGAACTCTGCTGGAGGAGTTTCATTCTCTTCTTCCATCCTCTTTTACAGACAGAAAGCAGAACTGAAGTCTTTACAAAAGTAATTAACGGCCTTTCCGTTTCTTCATTTTCCCTCCAGCCACCTTGTTTCTGACACCAATAGCACCCTCTGTATCATCATTATCTCCAGCATCCTCCCATGTGCGCTTCTTCTTTTCTCCATGTTCCCTTAACTCCTGTGAGAAAACAGAAAGGATGTGATTGAAAATGAATTAGTAACACATTCTAGTCCTCCTACCTTCAGATAAAACATTGAGTAACTTCCCAATACCTAATACTAGCAGAGAAGTAAGACCCAACTCCAAAAATGCAAAAGCATTAACCTTACACATAGTAAAACCAAAGCATGAAAATTAAAATAAGCTATTCTTGTCACATGACAGACTGGCAAAGATTTAAGACAAATGTTAATACCTAGGTTTTTTTGGGGGGGGGGTTGTTTTTTGGGTTTTTGCAGTACTGGGGGTTGAACCCAGGGCCTCGCACTTGCACCCTTTCCAAGTGCTAGACCACTGAGCTGAGCCCCCAGCCCATTTTTTTACTTTTTTCTGAGACAGGGTCTCGCTAGATTACGCAGACTACCTCTGGTCTCGAAATTGCTATCCTCCTGCCCCCGCCTCCTGAATCACTGGGATTACAGGCATGCACCAACACACCTGGTTCATAATACCTAGCTTTGACTGTCACTGACTGAATAACCTGCTATAGCTTTTCTAGTGGGGCAATTTGGCATTCTGTACTTTAACTACATATACTCTTTGGTCAAGGAATTCTACTTCTAGAAACTTATTCTAAGGAAATAAGAAAAGTATGCACAGATATACATACTAAGATATTCAACACAGTGCTTAATAAAAAAAAGTTGGAAAAAAGCATAAATATCCATCAATTTAAATCATATTATATATATGTGAGGGGATTCTGTAGCAATTAATCACATGAGGATATCAGGAGGATAGAAATGGGGACAATAAAAAGAGAAATGATCACATGGATTTATACTTGTTGAAAGAGAAAAAGTTAATCATATATATAATTAGATAAGTTCTAGTTATGGCTAAAGAAAGAAAAATAGATGGATGTTATCAATAGTTCTTATGGGGGATGGATACCTTTTCATTTACTCCTTTTTTCCCTGAAAATTTTTCCCAGTACACAGATCGTACTTTCAAAAATAAAAATACCACACAAAAAATTGTGTGTGGACAGAAAAACAAAAACAAGTTGTACCTCAGCTACTCTGAAAGCCACTTGTGGGCAGAATTTCTCTATCCCAGACTACAACTCCAGGAAAGTGCTACAAACAGCACTTCCAAGCATTTCCTCCAGAATCTTCATCAGCACTACTACTGTTACTACCACCAGTAGTAACTACATAATTTATACTAGCTCATCTGGCACTCTTAACACCCTATGTACTCAAGGCAAGTATTACTCCCAAATCACAGGTGAAGAACTGACTCTGAGAGGGTTAGGCAAAATGCCTCAGCTCACAGGCCACAGCTAGGTCTTCTGACCTCACGTCTAATGGGCTGTCACATGTGATACATGAGCTGTGGCTGAGAATCTAGTCACCCTGGTCAGATGAGGCCCACCCAAATTCAGCCACGCGGTTATACAATCTAAAGTGAATTACCTACCATCTCAGCAGTTTAGTTTGCTCATCTCAAATTTGGAATACAATAATACCCAGCTCCTGTTTATTATGAAGATTAATATAATAAAGCGCCAGATGCATAGTTAGTACCATTTGCACAGAGGCTGGTGAAAGAGAAAGTAAGTTGCATACCATTCGGGCAAATCTTTGGGCTTCAGTCACACGTTCTGTCAGCATCATAACCTCATCATCCTGCGTTGGAAAAACCGGCAGTTTCTTCCCAATTAAGTGTTCTATGCGTTGGAAGAGTTCTACATCATACCTAAAGAAAATCAACGAGGCTCTGGTTGGCTGAAAATGCAGATGTCTGTCCATTCCCAAATTATATATTATATAAGATGCAATGAGCCAAAGTTTTAAATAATAGTGAACATAGTATTCCTTTTCTAAATACCAGGTAAAGGTGCAGTCTTTGTGTATGGATAATTAATAAGTCACCCAGTTATTTATTCATTCACACAAAAACCATGGGTGCATAAATTTTTTTAGAAAATCAGACACACATTTGATAACACTCTGGACGGAGGGAAAAGTCATTGCTCCCTAACTCCAGCTCCAGCTGCTGAAAAAAATAACAGGTACCATTTGTTGTGCTTCTACATGCCAAATACCATACTAGATCTTTTTTTTTTTCTTTTTTTGTGGTACTGGGGTTTGAACCAAGGGCCTCACACTTGCATGCTTTGCAAGTGCTGGACCATTGAGCTGCACTCCCCGTCCATTTTTTTACCTTTTTTGAGACAGGATTTCGCTAAGTTATGCAGACTGCCTCTGGTCTCAAACTTGCAATCCTCCTGCCTCCACTTCCAAAGCTGCTGCGATTACAGGCGTGCACCACCGTACACCACCGTTTATATGTTGAGACAGAGTCTTGCTATCCGTAGCAGCACAGGCTGGCCTTGAATTCATAATCCTCCTGCCTCAGTCTCCTAGGTGCTGGGATTACAGGCATGTGCCACCCAGCTTATTATCTCCAATTTTTACCAAACACTGGCAGGTTGCTATTATTATTTCCATTTTAAAAATATGAAGACCAGGATGAGGGAGTTTATGTGATTAGTGTAGCAAAAGGTAGAGCCAAGTTCCCAGTCAGTCTGGCTCCCTGGAGCTCTTTTGGTGTTCTGTTCTTATCTCTACACTACTCTGCCCCAAAGCTGATTTACTTACTGTGTTACAAACGTAATAGCTTTTCCAGAGCGCCCAGCTCTAGCTGTTCGACCTACTCGGTGGATGTAATCCTGGAATAAAAAAGGTAAATAAATTCAAATTATATGACATATATAATAAACTATATGTATACAAAGTCTTGCTGCAAACTTTTGAAAGAAAACAGATTCGTGTTGGAACATGGAGAACATGACCTGGGAAATTTTGTTGAGAAAATCTACTTTATCTTCCTTCTCCTTGTAGGACAAAATTGATCCAATGCATTCCTTTCTTTTATAGAAAGACAAATCTATAAAACATATCTACATGGTTATAACAACACAGTATCAAAAAAAAAAAAAAAAAAGCACTGGATCTAGGAGTTGCATCATCTGTCAGCTACACATTATCTACAAATCATAGAACCTCCGAACTGTAGTTTCTACTTATAAAATAAAGATAGAAAAGCATGCACAAACTTGGAGTTATTGTGAAAATCAAATAAAACAGCACCCTATCTACAGCAGTTAAATACAAAGCCAAGAAAAACAAAAGTTCAACAGGGGTGACTCTGCCATTCCCAGGGGGACATATGATAATGTCTGAAAACATTTCTGGTTGTCACAACAGGAAATGTGTGTGATACTGCCATCTTGTTAGTAGAGGCCAGGAATGTTAAACATACTATATGCAAGCAACCCCCAGGACAACAATTCCCTGGCTCAAAGGTTAATAGTGTCAAGGTTGAGAAACCCTGAAGTACACCAAGAATCAGAAGCTGTCGTTTCTAAAGGAATGAGATTGTCATAGATCAGCATATGCTGCATCTGCCCCTCTGGCCATAACCATCAATGTCCAATAATCCTCCTCCTTAGCTTTATTCACATTATTAATGTTCCACAGATAAGCATGTGCAAGATGGTGAGAACGAACAAACCAAGAATTTTCTCCATTTTTTTTACCTAACTAATCAAGGACAAAAAAACTACCTTGTAACTAAGGAAAAATAGAAAACATCATTTATGAAATAAACTCTGAGACTACAAAGACAAGCCAGCAGGACTCACCTTAGAATGAGTAGGAATGTCAAAGTTGACAACTACATCCACATGAGGTATATCCAAACCTCTGCTTGCAACGTCAGTTGCTAGAAGAATGGAACGAGCCTTGGCCTTAAACTTATTAAGGGATCCTAGGCGCTTGCTCTGAGATGATGAAAAAGAAATAAGAAGAAACGGACATTAATGGCACATGCCCTTATTGTTCAAATCTACTATTATAACATTTATCTTCCTCCTGCCACAAGCTCATGGCTACTGATACCACAGAATACTTACCTGACTCATCTGACCATGGAGAGGGATGGCAGTAAAGCCAAGATTTCGGAGTAGCAAAGCTGTTCTCTGAGTATTGTTACATGTGCTGCAGAAGATCATAAAGGAGTTTCCAGCCAATTCATTTAGAATATAAACCAGGTAGGTATCCTAAGTTACAAATCCAAAACAACACACATAAATTGAACCTGGAAGAAAGGGTTGGAGACCTTGCATATCCATTAAGGAAAGAGTAAGCCTATCAGAGTTTCTCAATTATTCAGACCACCAACTGCCATCTTTGCACTTCTTAACCGGTACTATGATCTCTGTGAACCATGTGTCCAAAGTAGCCTGAGGTCACACACACAGAGATCTGTACTCAGCCACCAGAAGTCCTTATATTAAAAAGCACAAAATTAAGGACTCCTTTCACAAACAGCCAGATTATAAACAGACAAAGAAAAAACTACCCCAAGGATGGGTTTGGGAAGTAATTATATCTTTATACTAGGATTCCATTATCGTGGAGATGTTGTGAATTCCTGGAATGTCTGTCCTATCTGTGATATATATAAGCACAATATATACTCCAACTTTTATCACACCTCTCAGTAATCAAGAGTTAACACATTCTCAGATGCTTTGGTGAGAAGGAGAAGGAGAGGAAGCAATGATCAAAGTCAACACTTTACCTTGAATTTAGAGGGAATAAAAAGATAATACTGCTGTAATTTCTCAACAGTCTGATATTTAGAGGAAACAGCACATTTCACAGGATTCTTCAGAGCTGCACGTTGAAGTTTTTGCACCTACAGAAAGAAAACCTAGAATAGCACACTAATTCCTAAATACTCTATTTTGATTTTTACTATTATGTTATTATTGTTTTTATGTATCAATTTTTTTTTAATGATACTTGGAAGTTGAACCAAGCACCTTGCACATACTTTGCAAGCACTCTACCACTGGGTACCCCTAGACCACTTTTTTAATTGGTTTTTTGAGACAGGGTCTCAAGAAGTTATGCAGGCTGCCTTTGGCTTCGAACATGTGATCCTCTGCCTCTGCCTCCTGGGTTGCTGGGATTCCAGGCATGTGCCACCACACTTAGCTACATATCAATTCTTATAAAAAAGAAAACAGAAATCCAAGCAAATTTCACCTTCTTGGTCATGGTGGCAGAGAACAGAAATGTCTTCCGATCTCGGGGGATCACTTTGAGTATCTTGTCAACCTAAGGCACAAAGAGAAAACAATGCCAGCATGACACTTAGACTGGACCCCACAGATCCTCTGCAGAGTGAGGGAAATAGAGACTAAGAAACTAGTCACTGGGGGATCTGGGACTCCAATTCAATTCAATCCAGCTAGAATTGGCTGGATATTTACCATGGTACCATACCAGATGTAATCAATAATAATAATAATAACGCCATTCAGAAAAAAAGAACAGTTTAGAGTAGTAGACTCAAGCTCAGTTGAACTAAGAGAAAGGCCAAAAATAAGTATTTCTCAATTAAATAAGCAATGACAAGTGGGTCATATAAGAAAATAAAGACATTCCAAGGTGTACAAAAGAGGTCTAAACCAAATAAAACGGAAAAGAGGCTCTGGCTTTGGCCTTTCTCACCTCTGAAGTGAGAGCCAGAGACTATATTCTAAATATAAGCAGGTGCTGAGGCACTGGCAGTGTGAAGGGCACCAAGAATGGAAAGGGCAACAGATGCTACAATTCATGGGGATTGGTGTGGCACTCTACACAGCCAAGTGGGCAATGAATCAAATACTGAAACAGGGAATGATAGATGCTCTAGGAAGAAGAAAGATCCTGAGAACTCACCTCTGTCTCAAAATCCATGTTCAATATCCGGTCTGCTTCATCCATAACTAAGTATTTGAGAGCTCGTAAATTGAAACCTTTTGTATTTTCCAAGTGGTCAATCAGACGCCCTGGAGTGGCTACCAAGAAAGGTTGAGGAGAAAAAACACTGTTTTAGAACATGGACAAAAAGGAAGTGAGCTGCTCCCCCAACAAAGTATTAAGAAATTAAAAAGTGCTGGGCATGGTGGTGTGGGCTGTAATCCCAGTGACTTGGGAGGCAGAGGCAGGAGGATTGCAAGTTTGAGGCAAGAGGCAGCCTGCAGAACTTAGCAAGACCCTATCTCAAGATAAAAGAATAAAAACTGGGCTGGAAGTGCAGCTCAGTGGCAGGGTGCTTGCAAAGTATGCGTGAAGCCCTGAATTCAACACTCTCAGTAGAAAGAAAGAAAGAGAGAGAGAGAGAGAGAGAGAGAGAAAGAAAGCGAGAAAGAGAGAAAGAGACACAGAGAGAGAAGGAAGGAAGGAAGGA
>VMDO01021035.1:0-36202 GCA_007922755.1 Pedetes capensis
AAAAAAAAAAAAAAAAAAAAAGGAGCTGCGCTGGGGCAGCTCAACCCTTTACGCCCTTTTCGCCTTTTTGCCCAAACCATCGACTACGCAAGACTTTTTTGCGCCTTTTACACCTTTTTCGCCTTTTCGCCCAGACCACTGGACCACTGGACCACTAGACCACCGATGCAGAAACAGCTCTCCCGTTCCTCTCCCCCGGACCTTTGGTGAGGAAAGAACGCTGTGCCACGGCGACCATCAACAAGGAAAGAACCTGCTCTCCATCTGATCACCAATGAAGCAACAGCTGTCTCCTAGTGACCACCGAGACCACCAACACGGGTGTTTGCCCTTGGAAGGCAAAAGCGCCTGAGGCTTTTCCTTTCTCCCATCTCCTCCAGGGTCCCGAGGGCCGCAGGAGTCTGTGTCCCTCACCCGAGGGTCCCGAATGAAATGTGTTTAGTAACTGTGTGCGTGGCGGCGCCACTCATCTGAACCTCCAGGCTGGACTGGGAGGCCCCTGCCCCACAATGGCTATAGACTGAGAGTTATCAAAAATAAGTAAAAATTCCCAGATTTCAATAACTAAGGAGACATGAGAACCATCTAACATATTCAATGGAACATATTTGTAATAAAATGTTTAAAAAACTACTCATTTTAGAACCCTGATCAAAGTCACCTTTTTCTTTCTTCTTCCTTCCTTCCTTCCTTTCTTTCTTTTTCTTTCTTTTTTTCTTCTTCTTTTCATTTTTTTGGGGGATGGGAGGAGAGCAACAGTGTCTAACTGTGTTGTCTGGGCTGGCCTTGAATTCCTGTGCTCAATTGATCTTCCTGCATCAGCCCCCCAAGAAGCTGGGACTAGAGGCAGGTGCTACTATGCCTGGCCTCCTAGCTTTCATCTTCTTTTATCCATTATTATTCCTTCCAAAACTGAATCAAGACAAAATTATCCTAATAAAGTTTCAGATTACATATTTGTGCTTCCCTGGCATCTTCTATTCCAACAGATCTTTATGCCACCCTTTGTTGTCTGGAATGATTCACTGTGGCTTTACTTGCTAGGATCTTACTTCTCCCCAGTCAAAATATACTTTTCAAGCAGGGATGATCCTTCAGTTTGGATTTGGAATGTTCCCCTAAGATTCATGTATTCCTTAGCTTGGCTTTATGGGTGCTGTTGGAATCCTTAACAGGTGGGGTCCTATGTGACATCATCAGGTCATTGGGAGGCATGCCCTTGAAGGGGATAGGGAGACCCCAGCCCTTATTTCTTCCTCTTTTTCTCTTTTGCTTCCTATTCATGAGGGGAACAGTTTTAGTCTATCACACACTCCCATATGACATGCACCCACAAGACCAAAGCAACTGGGCCAATGTATCATTGACTAGAATCTCTACAATAGTAAATCAAAATAAACCTTTTTTCTTTATAAGTCAATTATCATAGGCATTTGTTATAGTAATGGAAAACTTGTTACTCACATGTAGTAACCACAATTTCTCCACATTTTTGCCATTCTTATAGGGGTGAGATATCAGCTCATTATGGTTTTAATGTGTATTCCTTAATGACTAAAGAAACTGAGGTTACTGGCTATTTGGATATCCTCTCTGTAAAATTCCTATTAAAATCTCTTGCCTATTTTCTTATTGAACTATCTTTTCCATATCTATTCACAAGCATCCTTTACACATCTGAAACTGATTTCTTTGTTGAGTGTATCCATTGTAAAATTTCTCCTACTCTATAGCTTGCCATTTCCTTTTTAAAATGATGACCTTTTATTTAGATAGAAGTGTAAGTTAAAAACTATTGTTTTGCTTCTTTTAATAGCCATGTAAGGCATATAGGCAAAAGGATATTAGCTCTATTTATGATGAGAGTAGAAACATTCCTCCCACTTTTAAGACATATTTGAGATAGGAACTCTGGGTTTCCATACCCACAATCATTCTTCCATGACTTTGTGATGCATCCTTTTAAAGTAATCTGATTTCACAATTCTTTATAGTGTAATAGTAACATCTGCAACATCTATTCCTGGAAGGTTAACTCAGGAACCAAACAACCTAACTGATTACCTCACAACTTGGCATATTTTAAGGCACTGTTACACTCTAACTTGATTTCTCAGCTATGATTGAGGCCCCAGGAGCCAAAATGGCAGCAAATCTGATTGAAAGAAGAAAGAAAACAGTGATGAAGCATGCTTTCAAGCATAACCTGGGCCTGGCACATCGTCACCCATTGCTCAGATGGCAATCTGAGACAGCAAGCGAAGGGAGCAAAGGGAAGGCCTGTGTAGGGTGTACACTGAGAAAAAAGGTAAGCAGTACTAGATCCATTTTCTTCAAGATTAATCTCTGCAGAGGCCTCCTGCTGGTCTACTACCTCATTATCAGCAGCAAGGACAGAGGGCAATGCATCTGGAGCCCAGGGCAATACATCTGGAGTCCAGAATATGCAAAAAAAAAAAAAAAAAAGGTCCAATTATGCTGCCAGTATGGAGCCTAAAAGGCCATGTAGTGATAATTTCATCCAGGTGGAAAGATGGTTTCCTCTTTCCTGGCCTGGGTTTTAAGGAAGGGGCTGATCATCAGAGAAACCAGGGCATTCCATCTTGAATCCTAGAAGGGTGTTGAGAGGAGTTAGTAAACTTCAGGCAGGATTAGGGAAACAGGACCTAGAGACTGGGAACCACTGAGGTGGGGTAATCAGGTTACCTGAATTTCCATGAGTCCACCGGTGCTTCAGAGAAAGTAGTCACCTCATCACCAGACCAACAAGTCCCCTCTCTAGATTGGTTAAGATCTAGATGGAAACAACAGGACGGGCCTCCCAACCCTTCCTTTAAGAATTTGCAATAAAAGACCCTGGGAAACACAGTCTGTAGCTACCCAGTAGGGACCCCCTTCCTCTCTCTTGGTGAAGGCTTTTGTCTGTCCTTTTAGTAAAATCTCCTTTGCTCTCACTTGCCTTTGCTGTTTGTACATTTATTCCTGGGTCCATGGACCCAGGAGCCCAGCAACCAGCTCCTGAAGAGAAACTCTGGTCTCAGTTGGGGCATTTTTGAGCATTTCCTAGAGGAACAGATGATACAGGAAGCAATACAATCTGCCACTATGTTCTTAATAGGAAATATCCAGTTGTTTGAAGAGTGAAAGCTACCTTGGTAAGCTTTCGTCTTCCACATGACATGGACCCAGAGGAGAGTAGCAAGACCAAGGCCTGGTGACCATCATGATAATGACATGACTTCCTCACATAAGGCTTGTAGGTCTCTGAGGAGAAGGACCTATGAACACCCTAAAATCTCAAGCAAAAATTCGAGGATAAGCACGTTTTCCTAGCAAAGAATCCTGTGTGCAAATCTTGGACCAGAGAAAAGGAGTAAGCCAGCTTCAGGCTAGCATAGTTAGCATAAAACTGCCATATATATGCAGAGCCAGCCAAGTCTGAATGCACTCAGAGCCCTCTCCAGAAAGCTGGGGCATGGATTCACAACAGAGACAACTGAGCACTTATTTTGGTGCTTTCCTTCCTAATTGTATTTCAGGTCTTTTCAAAACATAGCCCAAGGAGCTTCTGGGTTCAAATGTATGCCTGGGCTTGGTCCACCGCAGCAGGAGTCCTGGGGAGCCTTGTGCACATGGTTTTGCTATCTATTCACCAACATTAGAGCCCAGGGTAGAAGATGTGACAAAGCAGGACCCATTCCTCACAGCATCTTTTGTTTTTAGAGGTAGGTGAGGCCAAATGGAAAACAATGCAATTTCCCTTGGCACTGAAGTTGCCTGCCATTATCAGAACCTACTATCTTTTCCCTTACCCTTCCCTTCCAGTTCCTTAAGGCAGAAAATAATTCTGAAGATACGTGGTAACATTTCCAAAAAACATGTACTTCCAATGTCCTATTGAAAAGGGAGCTGGGAGGAAAGCGACTAGTGTGAAAACATAAATCACCTTTTCTTACAAACTATTTTTATATAAATGATTGTCCTACTTCACACCCTCCCCTCATTTCATATCCTAGGAGTTCTCTCTTCTCCCTCAAGCCTCATTATCTCCCTCCAATTCCTTGTCCTCTAGAAAACCTAAGACTCCTCCCCTTCTCATTTCCGTATTAGCCAATCAGGTTTAGCCAAGATTGTGAGGTCAAAACCCTAACCAATTGGGTGAGACCCAGTCATAAGGATGGTGTTAGGGAATAAAAGACTGGACTGACCTCTTGCATGTATGCAGGTTTGCTGACTAGACTCAAGGCCAGTGTCTTCTTTGCAAAGAGAAAATTGGCCTTGCTGAGATAAAACTTAAAAAATTTTAATTCTACTGTGTCTTTATTATCGACATCAAGCATATGTCCAACTCTAGGGAGCCATGGGCAGTAGGTCTTCTGAACAGGGAGAGAAAGTAAAAGAACAACCAGAGAGAGAGAGAGAGAGAGAGAGAGAGAGAGAGAGAGAGAGAGAGAGGAGAGGGGACATCTAAGCAAGGTTTCCAGTAAAAACAACAGTCTTTATTTGCTATTGGCTTTGAGAACAAATAGATACAGTGCCCCTAGGAGATTAGACAGAGGGGAATGCCTGTCAGGACCAACCAGAGGCCTGGAGGAGCCAACCAACCAGCAAAGGGCAGCTAAACTTAAGAGGCCCAATCAAGGGTGTTGTTGGGGAAAGTCTCAAAATCAAAAATAAAAAAGAGGGAAGGGAGTGCAGTTCAATGACAGAGCACTTGCAAAATAGGTGTGAGGCTCTGGGTGCAAACCCCCAGTACTGCAAAATACATAAGTAAATAAACAAATACACAAATAGAAGCAGAATTTTGTATTTATTAGATAAAGGGTGAGACACAGTATGAGCTTTCAAAGTATGTGCATTTAGAGAGAGAGACACTTTTCTAGGTGTCTTTACAATGGGTATATGTATGATGAAGGGCTTTTGAAGTCACATTGCTCAAATTATCTAGTCTTAAGGAAATTATCTAGGTCTGTTAACTTTAATTATAGTCTAGAATGTGGTTTGGTGAGATTCTTAGGGAAGGACTGGTTTCTGTGCAAGCAGTTCTCACAGCAGCTTCTCATCTTTTCATTGTGCTGGAATTCTCAACTGATTAGACTCAGACTCCCAGGGTTAGAGAAGCCCTTTCCTTTCCATGTCCCCAAATTTTCCTATCTTTCCATCCTGCCTCAATCTTTTCTAAAGCCATTTTTAGAGGTTGTGCATAAAGTTGAATGAATTAATATTTTTGTTAGATACATTAGTTGTATTTGGTAAAACCTAAACAGCACATTTACTTTCTGGCTCCAAAACATGGAATGATTAAAATCCTCACCTTAATCTCATGTGGTTCATTCATATCTATACTTTGCAGTTGCTAGCAATTTAGAGAATCAAGGTCCATTTTATGGCTTTGGAAGCAATATACAGTCTTATTATATTCACTAGATGGCATTAGCCTATTAAATACCATGCAAGATACTGTGGGTGGTTTCCCTTTCTAAATTTCCATTAATTTTTATTTGAATTTCATAATTTTATTAAAGCATACAAAAAATTTAAAAGTCTTACATGTGCATTCCAATGACTATCTACACACAAAATATGTGTATATTACATACAATATTGTACCTGTCACTCACATCGAGATATAAAATATTTCCAGGACCCCAGAAGGTTCCCTTATGCTCCTTCCCAGGAAGCAGGCGGTGCTACCAGCTCTCCGGGACCACACTTCCTTCTCTGGACCTGTTTCCCAAGTTTCTTTCTCTCTAAATGCCCAAGCTTCATTCTGATGCATGTCCTATCTCTCACTCTTTATCTAATAGGCCCAAACTCAGCTCCACTTCAATCTTTTCATCCTGAAATTCCTTTTGGCAACCCAGAAAAGGAGCAACATCTCCCTTCAGTGGAGGTCCCCAGGGCCTCCTCAGGGAGGAAACTCCTCAGGGCAGGTGGTAACATTGGTGTACAGCACCCCATAAACCTGATGATACACCTGCCTCCACCTCTCGAGTTGCTGGGATTACAGGTGTGAGCCACCATGCCCAATTTCAGGAAATTTTTTAACAAAAGATTATTTGGAACTTGGGAGGCTGAGGCAGGAGGATCATGAGTTCAAAGCCAGCCTGAACTACATAGTGAAAGCCTGTCTCAAAAACAAAGCAAAAAACAAAAACAAAAACAACCCACAAAATGAAACAAAAAGATTATTGAGAACTCTAAGTTGAATGCCACAAACTATTACTGGGAGAATCTAAAGTATTAAATAAATGGAAGAATATATGATGTTAAAGGCTTGAAAACTTTAATATTATAAAATTACCAAAACTTCTCAAGGCAATCTCAATCAAAATCTCACCAGAGTTTTTTGGTGGAAATTGACAAGCTGAATTAACATATTTGTTAAAAAATGCAGCCATGCATGGTGGCGCAGGCTTGTAATCCCAGTGGCTCAGGAGGCAGAGGCAGGAGGATCGCAAAGTTGAGACCAGAGGTAGTCTGCGTACTTTAGTGAGACTCTGTTTCAAAAAAGTAAAAAAATGGGCTGGGGGTGCAGCTCAGTGGTACAGTATTTGCAAAGCATGCAAGCACAAGGCTCTGGGTTCCACCCCCAGTACTGCAAAAAAAGCAAGGGTCAAGAATAACCAAAATAATCTCGAAAGTAAAATAGAAAAATATACTCTACCAAATACTAAGACTTATTTCAATTCTACAAGAATTAAGGGTGTGTTAGTACTGCAAAGACAAATAGGAGAATGGAACAAAACAGTGTCCAGAAACAAAAGACCAAGAATAGCCAAGAACAGATCTAGAGGATGTTCATCTCTTAAGATATCAAAATCTGTTTTAAGACAATGTGTGTGTGTGTGTGTGTGTGTGTGTGTGTGTTTTGTTGTTGTTCATTTGTTTGTTTTGTGTTTTTGAGACAGGATCTTGCTGTGTAACCCACGCAGGCCTTGAACTCAAGATCCTCCTGGCTCAGCCCCCTGAATGCTGCTTTAAACAATCACTAGTTCATAATGCTCTGGGCCAGAACAAAGGGCTGTAGATATGGGCAGTAACTTCCAGGAACTCCCAGGACTCAGAATAATACAAATGGCATGCTTTAGCAACTCAAAAGCCCAACCTTATTTGACTTTCAATAGCAGACCCCTCTTACTTTAGCAACTCAAAAGCCCCACCTTATCTCAAAGCCCCACCTTATTTGAACTTTCACCTTTCGCCTTCTCCACCCCCTCTTTCCCTGCTTGTAACCCACAATATAAGCCTTCACCCTACAAGGAGTCGGGGTCCCAACACTGAACTGCTGCACCGGTGAGGTGTGGTACCCTTGAGCTCGAGCATTAATAAAGGCTCTTTGTTATTACATGCGACTTTGGACTCCCTGGTTGTCTTTGGGGAACTCAAACTTTGGGCACAACACAGGAATGAGGAGAGTGTGCATCACTGTCCTGTGACCAATCTCAAGGTGGGTATAGTCATTCAGAAAACTGTTCAGCAATATGTAGTAAAGCTGAACATACACAACACTATGATCCAGCAATCCTGTGGAGGCCAAGAGTCACAAGATATTGAGAAAAAAAAACGTATTGTTAACTAATCAGTTTCAAAACCAGAATTTCAGAAACTAGGACAAGGTGAGATTTGTGGGTGTTTTGGAGGTGAGCTCTCATGTGGTCTAAATTACACTACTTAAGTAGAAAGAACCTGATGACCACTTAATTTTCTGTCACTATGATTTCTTCTGGGCTGGGATTTAGCTCAGTTGGTAGAGTGCTGCGCTACAGTCTCTGAGGTCCTGAGTTCAATTCCCAGCACCACAAAAATGGGAGAAGGACCTGGCAATCCACTCCCAAGGCAATCCCGAAACACTCAGCCATTGAAAACCCTATGAGGGTCACTATGAGTCGGACACGACTTGATGGCTCCTAACAACAACAACAATGATTTCTTCTAGCTTCCACAGTCTACTGTTTCTTTCTGGCTAGTGTTTTCATCATTTTACATGACTAAGGACACTTTTCTGTGCCATGTACTTTAATCCTCTTGTTGTTGTTGCCTCTGAATCCAACTCATAGCAACCCTCATAGGGTTTTCAATGGCTGATTGTTTCAGGATTGCCTTGGGAGTGGATTGCCAGGTCCTTCTCCCATTTTTGCGGTGCTGGGAATTGAATCCAGGATCTTAGAGAGTGCAAAACAGAACTCTACCAACTGAGCTAAACCCAGCCCTTAATCCTTTTAGGCAGCTCTATTCTAAAGAACTTTCTTCCCGACTTAAATGTTCTACTATGTTCTCTGCCACAAAGCACCCATCAGCCACTGTGGCTATTGAGCACTTGAAATGTGGCTAGTCACAGAGGAACTGAATTTTTTGTGTTTTGATCTGCCCTCCCCACCCCTGCAGGTGCTGAGGATGAATGCAGCATTTCACTAGGCAAGTGCTCAACTACAGAGCTATACCCCAGCCCCAGAAGTTATTCACTGACCCCCTTATTCTGGGGACTCGAACGCAGGGCCTTGTCACATACTTTGTATGCACTCTGAGTTTCATCCCTATTCTCTTAAAAAAAAAAAAAAGTAGCTTTTATCAGGAGACAGGGTCTTGCTAAATTATCCAGGCTGATCCTGGCCTTGAACTTGGGATCCTCCTGCCTATGCCTCCCCGTTCACTGAGATTACAGGCTCCTGGAATTATTGGCGCACCACGCCCGGTTCAGAAGTGAATTGTGAAGAGTAGTTAAAATTTAAATTTCAATACTGGACCATACAATCACATTTCTTATGAAGGTGGCACAGTAAGATACAAGCATGTGACTTCACTGTAACTATCTCAAGTCTGAAGCAATATGATTGTTACAAGTAGCATGTCTGTCTGGTAAAATAAGATTTGTTCTTTCTACAAGTGACGCTAATTTTAACCTGCGGAACGTATTATAAGCAAAATGTGGTCTCCCAAATTTCAGACGTTGCCTTTCCTTTTGCTATAGCAGTTTATTGGGCATAAAACCTGTCGGTGTACTGAAACTGACATCAGGGCTGTGAAATCCGTTCCGAAGTTGAACTCAGGCCACTAGAGTGACCTAGGTGATGTATTTTAAACATGTATTTTAAACTCAAATGCTGCATTTAAGAAAAAAAGAAAGAAAACTAAGAAGAAAGGAGAAATGGGACAGCAAGGAAAGCAGGGCAATCCCGCGAGTTTCCCGAAATTTTCTCAGCTACTGCCCTCCCACTTCTGCCTGTCTTCGCGCTGCGGCCGCCTGCCCCAGTTCCTGGGTGGTCCCATGGCCCCGCCCCTTCCACCTGGGCGTCCTCCGGGCCCCGCCTCCCCGAGGGCCCGCCCAGTCCCGCCGACGTCCAGCTGCGCGGCGCCGACTCGGCGCGCTGACGTCCCACGCTCCAGGTACTTTCCCCAAGGCCGGCTGGGCTAGGCGTGGGGGCGGGGTACAGAGCGCGCATGCGCGGCAGCGACAGCGCGCTCGGATCGAGCGGGGCCTGAGCCTCTCGGCCGGCGCAGGTTCTGGTCGCGCTAGGGCTCTCCCGCGGCCATGTCCGCCACCATCGAGCGGGAGTTCGAGGAACTGGATGCTCAGTGTCGCTGGCAGCCGCTATACTTGGTGAGTCGCAGGCCCGCGCGGCGGCCGCCGCTTTCCTTCGAGGACCTGGGCTCGTGCCTGCCGCCTCCCTCCCGCCTCCCCCGCCTCCCGCCCGGGCGGAAGTGGTGGCCGCTGGCCGCATCAGGGCGCGCCTGCGCAAACTGCTCTCTCCCCCCCCCCGCCCCCCGCTGTGAAACGATTGTGGGCGAGAGGCGCTGTAGCGGGCGCAAGCGCATTTAGGTCCGGAGGGCGGCGCTTGGTGGCTGAGTGTACGGCCAACGCGTGGCTCGGCCGGGGTGGAAGGTTGAAGGAACCGGCGGGTTGCCGCCGGCTCCTGCACTAAGGTGAAGTCGGGCCTCTGCGGCAGTACCTCCACGGCCGTGCCTCCGGAGGTCGTCCTCCCCGAGCCTCACTGGCGTTTGTTGAGCGGTGAGAGTGCGGTACTCTCTCAACTTCCTCGCGGAGGGGCTATCCTTACTCAGTGAGCGGCGGAGGGCTTCCGTGAACTTAGGAACTCGGCTCACAGGCGCGCGCGAGAGAGTTCTAGCCGCTTAGCCCGCCGGCCGCTGCCGGCCCGGCTCTCGGGAGGATGACTTTGTCTGTTCAGCTCGTATAAGTGATTTGTACTGTGAACTCTGTGCCCGCATCTCCGCATCTAGTGGACTGCCGCTAGTTCAAACAAAACTTTATTTTACGTCTTTAAAACCGGTTGGCTTGGGCAGGCGCGGTGGCTCACGCCTGTGATCCCAGCGACTTGGGAGGTGGAGGCAGGAGGATTCCAGGTTCGAGGCCAGAGGTAGCCTGTGCAATTTAGCGAGACCCTGTGTCAAGTTTAAAAATGGGCTCGGGGTGCAGCTCAGTGACAGAGCAATTGCAAAGTATGTGCGAGGCCCTGGGTTCAACTGCCAAGTACTGGAAAATAAAGTTGGCTTGCTTGTCCCGTCTCTTAATGACTCACATATCTTCCCCAGGTTTGAATACATTGATTCACAAATTGCTAAATGCTGCCCCTGATGTTTCACTCACTCTGTACAGTAAAAAAGTAAAGGAAAAAAACAGCTTTCTTGTAATTCGGTAATCCTGGATTTTACAGTAAAAAAATGTTTCCTCTCCAGTGATGATTGGAATGTATTGCTTTATTAAACACATTGTTATTAAGTGCCATCCAGTCGGGTCCAACTCATAGCGACCCTCATAGGGTTTCCAGTGGCTGATTGTTTCAGGATTGCTTCGGGAGTGGGTTGCCACGTCCTTCTCCCGCTTGAATACATTAGTAGGCAGTATATTAAATACCCTGATTCACAAGGGTCCAAACTATGTTAGAATTAGGCACTAATTTTTAAAGAATGCTAGTAAGGACTCTTCCAATTATAGAAAATCTTAAATGCAAATTGTAGGAATTTTTCTGAGCCTCCCAGCTGCTGCTTCTCCACTTAGATTTGTTTTAGCATAGATTACTGTTTAAGAGGTGCAAGATTTAAGAGCAGAAAGATGAATTGCTACAAGTTAATTTTGCTTACTATTTAGGTTAAACAGTTTGGTAGGGTTTTTTTTTTTTTTTTTTTTTTTTTTTTTTTTTTTTTTTTTTTTTTTTTTTTTTTTTTTTTTTTGTATCATTAATATCCTTGAGAATTCAGTGAAAGTTGTGATCCCTCTTGTAACAAAAATGAACATACCTACATCTACTGAAAAATTTCACATCCAGAAGCAAGGATTTCAGGAAACCTATGGTCTAGTACCTAGAAGTCCTGTAATTTACTTGGTTATTCAGTGCTAATATTTTTTCCTAATGGAAGAACACCAGCATTAGTTTGGTCAGTAGAAACCATGCTATGCTCACTAGTATAACAAAAGTAGGTCACACAACATTGAGGTTAAGAATGGAAAAGCAAGTCAGGGAGAGTTTGGATTAAGTGTTTTCCTGTGATTCTAGAACGTCCATTAGAACGTCCATTCAGCCAGTCGGCAAATACGGACCTACCTCCAGTGAGTGGTATGCCAACTTTTGCTTTGGGCTTTAGAGACTGCAGAGAAGAGTGCTGACGAGGTTCCTGCTCCTGAGGTACTCATATTCTCGGAGTCTTGAGAACCTCATTGCAAGTCTGTATTTTCATTTTCTCTCTCATAACCCCTGTTAGGTGCCAGGGTTAGGTACTGAAGATTCCTGTCTAAAGATTTAAATCCCTTTTCAAGGATCCAGCTTTGGGGCGTGGTAAATGGGTAAACAGATGAAAACAAAAGAGATTCGTGTGAAGCTGGTATTAAGTACAGGGTGCTGTGGGAGTGAGTACCTAGGAGTCCTGTATTCCCCAAAAGAGGCACACTTACAAGTTATAGTGAAGCTTCGTAGAGGAGGAAAGGCTTTACCTAAGTCTTGAAGGACAAATTGGTCCTTTGAAGAGGACAAAGGAGAGAGAGAATTTGTGTTCTAGGGCAGGGAGAAATGTATGCAAGGTATATTGAAGAATACTGAGAAGTTTAGTTAACAGTTTAGCATGATGCTGAGTGTGGTGTGAAGTTGAGATGCTAGAGAATAAGGCAGAGCCAAAAGGCTGTTCTTATAGATGAGAATTTGAACTAGTTAGTAGGGTATCCCTGAGGAACTTTAAGCCTGGAAGTACCATGATCATATTTACTTTTTAGCAAGATCATCCTCACTACTAATGGATAGGGCAAAGTATAGAAGCACAGAGGAGTAGTCTGTTGAAGTGAACTTGAAGAGAAATGTTGAACTTCTGAACTTAGACTGTGGCAGGAGGGATGGAGGGGAAATACAGATTGGAAATACATTTGGTTTTTTAACTGTTCAATTGTCTGAGGTATCTGAGAGAAATAGAAAATGGAAGTAGTTGAATGTATAAATTTGGAGTTCAGAAGAGAAGCCTAGGCTATAAATAAAATTTTGGAAATCATGAGTACATAGGTGGTGTTTGAGGTTGTACATATCCAGTGTGGAGCTCACCTGGTTAGGTATGTTGTTGTTAGGTGCCATCAAATGGGGTCTGACTCATAGTGACCCTCACAGGGTTTTCAATGGGTGATTGTTTTGGGATTGCTTCAGGAGTGGATTGCCATGTCCTTCTCCCATTTTTGTGCTGCTGGGGATGGAACCCCCATCCTCAGACTGCAAAACAGCACTCTATCAATTGAGCTAAACTGCAGCCCAGGTAAGATATAGAGGCTTTGGAAATACTGAAGGCAAAGGACAGAATTTTGACAGACAGCATTTAAGAGATTAAGTAGAGAAGGAGGAGTTTGCAATCAGGACTGGAAAGAGTGGTGGGAAAATGTGGTTAGGATTGATAGTCCTCAAGGCCATGTCCTGCGGGTGGAACAAATAAGATCAAGGCTGAAAGGGCTCATTGATTTGAGCAATCAGAAGACCAGCAGATTATTTAAAGAGAGCAATTAAAGTGTATGTCAGATGCCCATAGTTGGGAAGAGAAGGTGGGAAAGAAATGCAGGCAAGCCAGTGTAGACTTCTCAGAGGAAGGCCCGCTGAAGGGAATGAGTGGGGAGAGGTGTCTAAAATGAAGCATGATCATTTAATTCTGTACTTAAACCCTTTAATGGTTTCCCATTGCTCACAATGTAAAATCCAATCGCTTCCTCTAGCTCCCAAGACCAGATGTCCTGCCTTTGTGGCTTCATTTCCCAAATCATTTTCCTTCCTCTGTTCCACTATGTTTTTGTTCTTGCCAGTATGCATACCCATTCTCCCTTAGAGGCCTTTGTAAATGTAGTTCCCTTTGTCTAGGCATACCTTTACCCCCTTTTCTTTCCCTTCTTGCCTTACCTTGTAATCATCTCTGAAGTCTTGCTTCCTTGGGGAGCCTTCCTCAACAGTCCATGCTGGGTATGAGCTCCTATTAAAACCTCTTATAGCATCCTATGACTTCCTCTTTCATGGTAGTGGATTGAATATAATACGGCAACAGATTATTTTGGAACACAATTTTCATTAAGCAAACCACCATTGAAAGTAACACTATTTGAACAAGAAAAAAATGTTTCAGTAGGCTTTCTGCCTTATCACAATAGGTGATGTTTGTGACAATGTTTATTAGGAATTGTGTTTTTTGGGGAATGCTCATGGGCTAGGAAAAAAGAAAGGCTTAGCTCTTAAGCAAAAACTAGATAAAATGAAAAGCTGGATTTGGTGGTAAGAGAACTTTTTACTTCACACCTTATCAAAATTCTTGCAAGAAAAATGAATTTTGAATCTGAAACTCTCTGGCCTTTTACTCTTTTTACCCTTTCTGAAGAGTTACTATTAAAAAGGCAAAAAATGGGGCTGGGGATGTAGCTCAGTGGTAGATCATATGCCTAGCATGCTCAAGGCCCTGGGTTGGATCCCCAGCACCTCAAAAAAAAAAAAAAAAGGTATACACAATCTGAAGAGAAACAGAGTATGACACTTTCTTTTAGAACAGGACTTTTTGTAATAGGTATGATAATAGGAAATTTCTTTTTCTTCTTTTGCTGTTCTGGAGGTTAAATGCAGGGCCTCATGCATACTAGGCATGTGTGCCACCATTGAGTCACAACCCAGGCCCGTTTTAATTTTTTTATTTTGAGACAGTCTCACTGAGTTGCACAGGCTGGCCTGTGGCTTGAACTTATGGTCCTCCTGCCTGAAGCCGCCTGAGTAGCTGGGATTACAGGTGAACCTCATGGCATCTGGCTACTAGCAAGTTCCTTAGGAGTGAATTCTTGTGTTGGAACCGAGCAGACTCAATTGATCCAGATTTATCAAAGAAACTACCTCATCAGAGCTTCAGGAAGGCAGTGCCGACACTGCACAGAACCAGGTACCTAAAAGCACTTGATAAATATTTTTTGAATAAATAACCTCTTTTTTTTGGTGGTACTTAGGGATTGAACCCAGGTCCTCACTCTACCACTGGGCTGCACCCTCAGACCATTTTTGTTTTTATCTTGAGACAGCATCTTGCTATGTTATGCAGGGTGCCTCTGGCCTCAAACCTGCAATCCTCATTCCTCTGCCTCTCGAGTTGCTGGGATTACAGGTGTGAACCACCATGCCTGGCTGAATAAATGACTTCTTGTGAGAAAAGGGCAACTTGATATATTTATGTGATTTCAGGATGAGCCTAAAGAAAGAGGTGGAGGTTGAAGAAATAAAAGGATGATTGTTGGAGCCAAAAACCTTAGGAAATAGGAGCCAGTGGGATCAAGAGGGCACAACTTGGAAGAATTAGCCTTGAAAGGGTGCAGTTGGCAGATGTGAGATTTCTAGAAAAGTCTAATTTGGTCTGATTGACAAACTAATAACATAAATGTAGTCTGAGGTTAATTTTGGCTTTTTGGTCGGTGTTCACAATTGTTTTTTTGTGTTTAATCACTGTCTGAAGCAGGTGGAGGCATGAGGAAGGCAGAGAAAAGAAATAGAATTAGTTTTGTGACCCTGTCAGGGAAGGGAGTAAAACTGTAGGGAATGACAAATGCTAAATGATTGAATATTTCAAGTAATAAGTGATGGTTTTGAAAGAATTTGGTCAATTAATCAATGTTTATGAAGCACAGAACTGTAAACCAATTACTTGTTAGAAATTTGTATTTTAAATATCAGAGTACAGATTTTACTATTTGTTGAGTCAGCTAATTTTTAGAAGTCAGATAATTGCACTCTGTTCTTATAATATAGGTTGCACATTCCTCATCCAAAAATTTGAAACTTTTTGAGCACTGGTATGATGACACAAGTGTTATATTCCACATCTAGTCTAATGTAATGGGTGGCAGTCAAAACACAGGTGCCCTAAAAACACTATAGGAAATTACCCTTGGCGGGGGTGGAAGTGTAGCTCAGTGATAGAGCACTTGCTTCATATGCTAGAGGCCCTGGGTTCACTATCTAGCAACTCCCCCACACCTGCCAAATTGCCTTCAGGCTATGTGAAACAAATGACTTCATCAAATCCCTAAGATATCTCATTATATATATGGGAATGCAGAAAAGTCCTAAATCTGAAACCTGGTGGGTCCCAGGCATTTTTGGATAAAGGATGCTCAGTCATATTTAGGTGGGGCAGACAGTTTGGCAGGTGAATCAAAGCTGTCTTGGTCTATAACCTTACCTACTTTTTACATATTCTCCTACCTATTGTCTAATCTTTTTTTGAGACAGAGTCTTACCATGTAGCCTAGGCTAGCCTTGAAATTGAGATTCTCTGTCTCCCAAGTGCTGGGATTACAGGCACAAGCCACCATACCCAGAATGTTGTCTAATATTAATGCTCACTGCTTTTACATGTCTGTACAGACTCCTTGGATTCCCTGGAAAATTGGCTGTCTCATCTTGGAGTCTGTACATGTTGGATGTACCCTGTGCCTACCTTACCTCTCTGGAAACATCTTTCAGACTAGACTCTGGTGTCTGCTATTGTTGTTAGGTGCCATCGAGTCAGTATCTGACTCATAGTGACCCTCATAGCGTTTTCAATGGCTGTTTCTGGATTGCCTTGGGAGTGGGTTGCTAGTCCTCCCATTTTTGCTGTGCTGAGAACTGAACTCGGGACCTCAGAGACTGCAGCGCAGCTCAGCGCTCTACCAACTGAGCTAAATTCCAGCCCCCTAGTCTCTTTAGGGGCTGGGATTTGGCTCAGTTGGTAGAGCACTGCGCTGCAGTCTCTGAGGTCCCAAGTTCAATTCCCAGCACCGCAAAAATGGGAGAAGGGCCTGGCAATCCACTCCCAAGGCAATCCCGAAACAGTCAGCCACTGAAAACCCTATGAGGGTCGCTATGAGTCGGATACCGACTCGACAGCACCTAACAACAACAACAAGTCTCTTTAGGCAAAGTTATATGCTCCTTCTTCAAGTATGAATCACCTTGTTTGAGAACTGATTGTCTAGTTCCTGCAAGGTAGCCTTATTTTTGTTTCCTTACTACTCACAGGACCTGAAACATGTTAGATCCTCTCGTAAGTATTCCCTAAACATAGGAGTACTGCTCTCCCCTTAAAAAATGTCAGCACCTGTGGTGCTGGGCTTGCCTCTGGGAACCGCCCTGGTGAGTTGAACCCTGCGGCTGAAGACCTGCTGTGTGGTGAGCGTTGCTAAAGAACCATGCGGCCGGGAAAGGAGGCTTATGCCCACAGCTACTCTGAGAAGCCTTGAGAAAGACAGGCTCAGAGATTTATGCTCATGGTGGCTCCTTGCTTCTTATTCCCAATGATGATGCTCACAGCCCAGGTGCTCTTCAATAGCTCTTTATTGTGCTTCCTTTTCTGGGTCGGTGGTCGGACTGCAGCTGCTGCTGCTGCTTACCCTGTCCACCGTGCCTGTATACCCTTCAGGGACCAATCAGAGGCTGCCATGCACTAAGGGATGATTGGATCAGGAAGGAGATGCAACTGTGGCATCCTAATGGGAACCTAACATGTTGTCCCTTAACTGCCAGTCGTACACTAATTGAGAGATGGCCAGTCAGGTATCGAGGGGTTTGAGGAGGCAGTTGGATGCCAGAGCCATCTTGGCTCACTCGATGCCCAAAAGGCCCCGAATGTAGGGCAGAGGTTACTGCCCTGGGAACAAGTCCTGGTCCTCCAGGTGGACCAGATAGGCCTTGAGGTGTGCTGTCTCTCTAGGCCACATCCCTATAAAGACCTTGGTTTATTCCAAACCTCTCATGTACATCTGGGGAAACTCTGGTCTGACACAAGGTTGTGTTTTATGTAACATTATAATATCCATTGGGCTGGGATTTAGCTCAGTTGGTAGAGCGCTGCGCTGCAGTCTCTGAGGTCCCGAGTTCAATTCCCTGCACCGCAAAAATGGAAGAAGGACCTGGCAATCCACTCCCAAGGCAATCCCAACACAGCCATTGAAAACCCTATGAGGGTCAATATGAGTCGGATACCCTCTCGATGGCACCTAGCAACAGCAATAATATCCATTAGTTGACATAGTGGGGACCCAAACTAGTTCTTATTCCTTTTTTTTTTTTTTTTTTTTTGGTGGTGCTAGGGGTTCAACCCAGGGTCTGGAGCTTGCATGCATTGCAAGTGCTGTATCACTGAGCTGCACCCTCAGGCCCCCCCCCCCTTTTTTTTCAACTTTTTGAGACAGGGTCTTGCTAAATTATGCAGACTACCTCTGGTCTTGAACTTGGGATCCTCCTGCCTCCGCTTCCCAAGTTGTTGGGATTATAGGCCTGCACTACCATGCCTGGCCTCATTCTCATTTTATCACTGTCCTCATTTGCCAAGGTGAGTACCTACCTTGGTATCATCCTACAATTGACTTGAGATTGGGGGTACTGAGAATCATACTAATTTTTGTTGGGAAGGAGGGAATAGAATGTGTTACACTAAGTAGGGTCATTTGGGACTTGAGGTGTTTAAAATAGTATCCAGGATCCATAGATCAGACTTAAAAGGAATTTTCAAGCCTCTTGAAACTGTATGGTATTTGGTTTCTCAGTGATTTTGTCAGATTCTTAAATTAATCTGTGACTCTGAAAGCTAAGGACTACTATTTGAAGGGAAAGTAGCCTTGGGAATGATGGCATAATGAAGAATATATACTTCAAAAGCATTGTTTTGCCTTTGATATGTGTGTCCTGTAGATTACTAATACCTATAATTAAGGAAATCCAAGTAGTTGCATTTGTGCCCTAGCTTTTCTAATTTGACTCTTATATAAGCACTGTACCACTCTGTTGTGCCCCCGGCTCTCTAGTTTGCTTTTTTTTTTATCCCCCCAGTACTACGGGGCCTCATATACACTTTGCAAGCACTCTGCCACTGAGCTGCACCCCCAGCCTGTTTTTTATTTTTTATTTTTTATTTATTTTTTTTTTTTTTTTTTTTTTTTTTGCGGTACTGGGGGTTGAACCCAGGGCCTCGCGCCTGCATGCTCTGCAAGTGCTGGACCACTGAGCTGCACCTCAGCCCATTTTTTTTACTTTTTGAGACAGGGTCTTGCTAAATTACGCAGACTGCCTCTGGTCTCGAACTTGCGATCCTCCCGCCTCCGCCTCCCGAGCCGCTGGGATTACAGGCGTGCGCTGTTTTTTATTTTTTAAATTGAAACAGTTTTGTTAAGCCACACAGGCTGCCTTTGGTCTTGAACCTGTGCTCCTCCTGCCACCACCTCCCGAGTTGCTGGGATTATAGGCATGTGCCACTGTACCCAGCTCTAGCTTGCTGCTTAAAAGCCCCTTTTGGCTTCTCCCAGATCATTGCTATCTAGAGATTTCCTGAACTCTAGTTGGAGTATCATCACAGCTCTTGAAATGTGCTGTTGTATTACCCTGTCTCATCTTTGTTGTTTTAATCTACTCACTCTCCTCTTCCTACTTTTTTCCCTTTGGCCTTCAAAACTAGTCTGAGCAAACCAGAGGTATGGATATATAAGATCTAGGCAAGCAAAATTAAAATCAGCCTAAGTGTTCTCACCTTTAATACCTATAGGTATGATTGGTTTCCCCTGGAAATTCTTATCTAGATTCTTGATTTTCTACATTGTGGTTCCATGTAATGCTCCATTAAAATTATTTCTTGTTGGAAAGTCATGAGAGTCAGGAAATAGTAAATTAGAACTCGTGATCAAACACTTCCTAGTACTTGGTATATAGCTTTCTTCTGTATATAGCACACAGGTAACTTTACATCCTTGCAATATAGAATATTCTCTCTTGAACTGGTATGGTGGAACAGCAAATAAGAATTTAGGAAGTCAGAAAAGAATGATCTGTTATATTTGTAAGAAAAAGTTAGGACTTTGAGAGAATCCCAAATTGATAACGAGATTTTACTTATGGGAAAACATACCTAAACTTCTTTGCTTATAGTTTAAGTCGCTAAGTAAATCCTAAATTATATGATGAAAAGTTGTTTGTTTGTTTGTTTGTTTGTTTTTGGGACAGGGTCTAACTATGTTGCTTAGGCTGGTCTTGAACTCCTAAGCTCAAGTGATTTCTCCTACCTCAGCATCCCGAGTACTGTACTACAATCATGTGCCACCACATCTAGCTAAAGTGTTTACCTTTTTTCTTAGTCAAGAGTTTGTGTTTGTACTCTATAGTGTGGAACGACACAGTGAAGTATGAAGTACCTTACATTCTTTCAAAACCTATTATTTTAGGATGTTTGGACATGGTTATAGCCCTTAATATAAGCGTACCTTGCACATATTCATTGCAAGTTCAATTACAGACAACTGCAACAAAGCAAATAACACAGTAAGGTGAGATGTGTGAATTTGTTTGGTTTTGCTATGCATATCATTATTGCTAAAAAATGCTAACATCATCTTAGTTATTGGAAAAATGGCACTAATAGACTTGCTCCATGCTGGGTTACCACAAACTTCAATTTGTTAAAAAAGTACAGTATCTATAAGACACTGTAAAATGAAATACAATAAATCAAAATAATGCTTGCATACCTGTTGCTGATTGGGGAGATAAAATCCCTGCTAGAATAAGTCTTGGTATCGTGTTCCTTTGAGATATTCTCCTTAGAGGAAGAGATTTTAAGAATAAAATAACTAATCTTGATTCAACTCCTATTCTGTCAGGCAAGTGCGTGTACTTTATGTGGGTTAACTTCATACCTACTAGTGTGATTATAATCTAAAAAGAAATTACTTTTAGTGAGGATGTAGAGAAATCAGAATCCTTTGTCAGATATATGATTTGCAAGTATTTTTGTCCTGTGGGTTTATTTTTACTCTTTTAATAGTGTTTTGTGATGGAAAAACTTTTTAAAATTTTTATTAATTTTTTTTGAGACAAGATCTTGCTGTATAGCCCAGGTTGGCTTGGAACTTGCAGTCCTCCTGCCTCAGCCTCTCAAGTGCTATGATTATAGGAAAGCACCACCATATATAGTTTTAAAGTTTTGAATTTGATGAAGTCCAATTTATTTTTCCTTTGTTTCCTGTGCTTTTGATGTCATATTTAAAAAATTATTGCCAAATCCAAGATAATGAAGATTTTCAATTCCTACATTTACTATTAAGAATTGTTTTAGTTTTAGCTCTTATAGTCTTTGATCCATCTTGAGTTTTTTTCTTTTGCAGTGCTGGGGATTTGAACCTAGGGCCTTGTGCATGCTAGGCAAGTGCTCAAGCACTGAGTTGCACCCCTAACCCTTTTGTGTGTGTGTGTGTGTGTGTGTGTGTGTGTATACACAGAAGGTGCCAGATGTTAATGATATTGTTCGATAATTTCTGCATCCGCTTAGATCTCCTTTCTTGGGATTAGGCACAAATATGGATCTCTCCCAGTCAGTTGGCCAAGTACCTGTTTTCCAAATCTCTCAGCATACACAAGTGAGTACCTCCAGTGTTACATCTGTTTGATGAAACATCTCTGTTGATCTTCCATCAATTCCTGGAACCTTGTGTTTTGCCAATTCCTTCAAGACAGCTTCCACTTCAGTACCATTAGTTCCTGATCATATGCAACCTCTTGAAATGGTTGGTCATTCATCATTCTTTTTTGTATAATGACTGTGTATTCCTTCCATCTTCTTTTGATGTTTCCTGCATTATTTAATATTTTCCCTGTAGAATCTTTCACTACTGCCACTCGAGGCTTGAATTTTTTCTTCAGTTCCTTCAGTTTGAGAAATATAGAGTGTGTTCTTCCCTTTTGGTTTTCTGTCTCCAGTTCTTTGCACATGCCATTAAAATATTTGATTTTGTCTTCTGGAGCTGCCCTTTGAAATCTTCTGTTTAGTTCCTTAACTTCATCATGTCTTCCTTTTAGTTTAGCAACTCGACATTGAAGGGCAAGTTTCATAGTCTCTTTTGACATGTGATTTAATCTTTTCCTTTTTCTTGTCTTTTTAATAACCTTTTGCTTTCCTCATGAATGATGTCTTTGAAGTCATGCCACAACTCATCTGGTCTTCTGTCATTCATGTCTAATGCATTAAACCTGTTCTTGAGGGGATCTCTGAACTCAGGTGGGATATACTTAAGGTTGTACCTTGGTTCTCATAGACTTGTTCTAATTTTCTTCTGTTTCACTTTGAACCTCCATGTGAGCACTTGATGGCCTGATCCACAATCAGCCACCTGGTCTCATTCTGGCATTTGATACTGAGTTTTCCATTGTCTCTTTCCATAAATATAGTCAGTTTCATTCCTCTGTATTCTACCTGGTGAAGTTCATGGGTACAGTTGCCATTTATGTTGGTGAAAAAATGTGTTTGTAATGAAAAAGTCATTGGTGTGACAAAATTCTATCATGTGAACTTCAGCATCGTCACCAAGGCCATATTTTCTGACTACTGAGCCACCTTCTTTGTTTCCAGCTTTTGCATTCTAGTCATCAGTAGTTACCATTACATCCCAAGTGCGTGTTTGATCTATTTCAGATTGCAGAAGCTGGTAAAAATCTTCCCTATCTTCAACTAAAAATCTTCCCTATCTTCAATTGTGGCCTTAGTGGTAGCTGCATAAATTTGAATAATGGTCATATTAACTGGCCTTCCTTGTTGTTGTTAGGTGCTGTCGAGTCGGTATCCAACTCATAGTGACCCTCTGTACAACAGGGGAAGCACCATTGTCAGTGCTTCTCTACTGTTCATAGGGTTTTCAATGGCAGATTGATTTTTGGGAGGGGGTTGCCAGGTCCTTCTCCCAAGCCTACAGCTTCTGGTGTTCCCAGGTGGTCTCCCATCCAGGTACTAACCAGGCCCGACCCTGCTTAGCTTCGAGATCTGACGAGATTGGATGCCACTGGGCTACAGCTGCAGGCCGGCCTTCCTTGTAGCCATATGGATATTATTCTATCACTGATAGCATCGTACTTCACGACAGATCTTGAGATGTCTTCTTTGATGATGAATGCGACCTCATTTCTCTTTAGTTTGTCATTTGCAGCATGGTAGATCATATGATTATCTGACTCAGAATGGCCCATGGCAGTCCATTTTCACTCACTGATGCTTAGAATGTCAATGCTTCTCCATTTCCTTTAATGATTTATAATTTTCCTAGATTCATACTATATACATTCCACGTTCTAGTTAGTAATGGATGTTTACAGTTGTTTTTCCTCTTTCAGTTGTGTCACATCAGCAAATGGAGATCCCTGGGGCTTTACTCCATTTCCATCATCAGGGTAGACTCTACTTTGAGGAGGCAACTCTTTCCCAGTAGTCTTTTAAGTGCCTTCCATCCTGTGGGATTCATTTTCTGGCACTATATCTGACAGTGTCTCTCTGCTATTCATAGGGTTTTCAATGGCTACTTGTTTCAGGAGTGGGCTGCCAGGTCCTACTCCCTAGTCTGTCATAGTCTGGAAGCTCAGCTGAAACCTGTTCACCGTGGGTGACCCTGTATCTGTAATACCAGTAGCATAGCTTTCAGCCTCATAGCAACACACAAGCCCCCATAGTATGGCAGCCTGGCAGAAATGTGGGGGGGTCTTTTATGTAAGTCACTTTTAATTTCTTTGAGTAATGTTTCATAGTTTTTAGTGTATATATGTCTTTGTTTCCTTGGTTAAGTTTATTGCCAAGTTTTTTTTTATTCTATTATAAATAGAATTATTTCTTTTTTTAGGTTTATTGCTGTTGTATAGAAACGTGATTTTTGTATATTGATTTTGTAACTTGAAACTTTACACAATTCATTTGTTAAGGCATACATTTTGTGAATTCCTTATGGTTTTCTACTTATAAGATCATATCTTTTGCAGAGTGAGAAAGTAACATCTTCCTTTCTAGTTTGGATCCCTATTCTTTTTCTTGCCTAATTACTCTGGCTAGAGCTTTTTAGTACTATGTTGGAGTCATGAACTCAGGCATTCTTGTCTTGTTTCTTTTCTAAATAGCTGTGTACTTTTATATCATCCTGTTTGTTGAATAGTCTACTCCACACAATTTATAATACTGTTTTCATAATTTATAGAATTTCTGTATATATGTTGAGTGAATGAAACAGACAGTTGGGCTGGGATGTGGCAGAATGGTAAGAGTTCTTGCCTAGCATGTGTGGGGCCATGGGTTTGATCCCTGGCATGATATATATTAAAAAAAAAAAAAAACTGTGGACATTCGCCTGCATATGTTTACTCTCTCCTTGCTATTCTTTATTTCTTGCAATTCCTATCTTTGAGCAACACAAGTCTGCAAGATATACGTTATTCTTTTATTGGTTTGTTTTTTTATGAACCTTCACAACTTTGTGTCTTTCCATAAACTGTTTTGTTTGCTTGGCTCCTCCTTACCCTACCTTTTTTTTTTTTTTTGGCAGTACTTAGGGGTTGAACCCAGGTCCTTACACATAATTTGCAAGTGCTCTACCACTGAGCTTTACCCCAAGCCCAATTTTTATTTTGTTCTATCTCAAGACAGAGTCTCACTAAGTTACGCAGGCTACCTCTAGCCTCGAACCTGTGATCCTCCTGCCTCCACCTCCTAAGTCACTAGGATTACAGGTGTGCGTCACTGTGCTCAGCCTTGCCCTACTTTTTTATAGGGTATATACTGCTCATGCTTCATGTCATTCATACACCATGATGTTCATTCCCACAAGCAAAAATAAATCTTCCTCCTTTGTTTCCTTTAAATACAAACATAGTTTCTTCTGTCTGTGCCTCTCTGTTTCTTTTTCATTTGTTTGTTTTCACTTATTATTGCAGTACTGAGAATTGAACACAGGGCCTTGCTTGTGCTAGGCAAGTGCTCTACCACTGGGCCACACTCCCTGTAATTTTTAATTTTTTTTATTTTTTGAGACAGGATCTCACTAAGGTGTGCACATTGCCTCTGGTCTCCAACTCATGGTCCTCCTGCCTCAGCTACCTGGGTAGCTGGGACTACAGGCATGTGCCATGGATCCCTTCTGTGAACATACTTTTCTTATAGCATTTATTTGAGTTGTTCCTTGGTAGTCTCAAGGAAGACTGTTTTCAAAGAAAAGGAAAGTTAGACACAATTATATAATTATCAGTAAAATTAACAATAAGAGAGGTGATAGGACCCCAAGAGAAACTCACAAGTTTTCCAGGACTATTCATGTCCTGGAATTCTATGCGCTAGAATTTTTTTTATTGTTGTATTCTAATTTTATCATTGAAGTGATCAAAACACAGTGATAAGAAAGTTTGAATAATTACCAGACACCAGAAGAGGGCCCTACCCTTGTATTTGAGAGTTAGTGGATTTCAGTAGTAAACAGTGTAAGCATCCACCCAGGTAAGGTGCCAACCTATGCAATTTCTTTTGGTAAAGATGAACAAATGAATGATAGACATATGAAAAATTCACCTCAAGAAAATGAAATGAGAATAGTTTGAGTGTGTGAAATAGCATAAGCAATAACAAAAAATACTTGAGTTTCCCCAAATGATAAGAACAGGTTGTTAAACTGAAAAGGCTGGGCATATAACACAGAAGAGTGTTCACTTAATATGTACAGGGTACTGGGTTCAATCCCAAGCATTACAAAAATAGAATAAAATAAAATGAAATGAGAATATTAAAGAGTTTTTAAGGTTACAACACACTATTAAAAAATTCAGGACTGGCTAGCAAACTAGATAGTACAAAATCCCTAGTTAGCATGAAAAAAAAAATCTCTTAGAACTCAGAATGAAGATGAAAAAGTAGCGGTTATCAGAGATTACTTAGAACACATGAACACCCCAAATTTGTATAGTAGATGCTCTTGAAACAACAGGGGGGACCAAAGTGAGGCAATAACCAGTGATGTAGGGAAGGGTGATTCTGAGCTGAAAATGCCTTGGATTTTAAGAGCAAAGGTGTCCACAGAAAGCATAAAAACCTAGGTGCATCCTATGGACTTTATGAATATTTAGGAAAAAAAACCCTGCAAAAAAGAAAAGCACATTATCCATAGAGAAGACCAAGTCAAAGTAACATCAGACTTTTCTTCTCTGACAATGAAGGTAATGGAAAAATGTCAACCAAGTGCTGAGGGAAATGGAACTGGTATAGAAAGTAGGTTTGGGCAGTGAAGCCAAGTAAAATCTAGAATTAACTTTTAAATGATTATGATTATAGTTGGGTACCTTACTCCAAGTATTTTTCATATAATTGAAACACGTAAAAACAAAATAACAAAAAATAGACTCAGGGTTCTAGATCATTAAAAAAAGCAAGAGGCACTGGGCTGTAGGAAGGAGGTACAATTACCATAGGTTTTGTTGTTGTTGTTGTTCTAGTTGTTGTTAGGTAACGTTGCATTGGTACTGCATTATCCAACTCACAGAGACCCTACGTACAACAGGCGAAACACTATTATCAGTGCTTCCGTGTTGTTCATAGGGTTTTCAGTGGTGGATTGATTTTTGGGAGTGAGTTGCCAGTTCTGTCTCCCCAGCCTACAGCACCTGGTGTTCCCAGGCAGTCTCCCATCCAAGTACTAACCAGGCCTGACCCTGCTTAGCTTCCAAGATCTGAGGGGATTGGATGCCCCAGGGCTACGGCTGCAAGCATAGGTTTTATTGTTGTTGTTGTTAGGTGCCTTTGAGTCGGTATCCAACTCATAGCGACCCTCACAGGGTTTTCAGTGGCTGAGTGCTTCAGGATTGCCTTGGGAGTGGATTGCCAGGCCCTTCTCCCATTTTTGCGGTGCTGGGAATTGAACTCGGGGCCTCAGAGACTGCAGCGCAGTGCTCTACCCACTGAGCTAAATCCCAGCCTAGGTTTTATTAATAGGGCTTTATTAACATGCTTTTACATTAGTAGAAACATACAAGTTCAAATGTGCTTTTTAAAACTGTAAGGCCAACCCTAAGTAGAATAGAGATGATATTTTAACTTCTAAATTAATAGAGAAAGTAGAACAGAGAAAACTTGATTAGTAAGAGGAGAAAAGAAAAGCATAATGTATAGAAAACAATGCTCTTTAACCATTTTGGGGGTGAAAGAATTTGGTACTGCCATTATGAACTCTAGAAAATAATTAGATGAAAGTATATAAACTTGGAGGATTGGGCCAAAATCTTTTTAATTAAAGTAAGGAGAAAAAAAGAATATTAGTGAATTGAGCATTTAATTCAAGGTAGAAAAATAAGTATACACTGAAACAAAGCTTTCAAAGGAAAGGGTGAATAAAAACAAAAGATAGAAGTAGTAAATGAGTTAGTATCTCCTTTCCCTTTTCCAAACAAACAGGTCAGTTAGACCTCTGATGATAACTCCAAATTCTAACATAAAATCAACAGATATACCCTAGACTAAAATACCGTTCCTAAATTAATTCTGGGAACATTGAGTTGGTCAACATAAGGGGGTGTAATATAATTTATTGTAACTGATTAAAAGAGGAAAACATGATGTAGCTATCAATTAAAATACCAACAGAAAAATTTAAATACTTAAGAATAAACATAAGCCAGGCTTGGTGGCACATGGTTATAATCCCGGTGGCTCATTCTAAGGTATTTTGTTATAGCAACTTGAACAAACTAAGACAGTAGTCTTTAAAATGATGATGAGACTAGATGCAGTCGTGGGTACTTGTAGTACCAGGTACTCAGAAGGCTGAGGCAGGTAGATCTCTTGATGCCAGTCTGGGCAACATAGCTAGACCCTAGGTAGGGGAGTATTGGGGATATATTGACAAGAAAAGAGATCTACAATATTTTAAGAGATTTAAAGCAAGGATATAAATAATATGCCTGTATAGTTCCAAGTTTATAAACAAGCTAAACTACAGTAGTCCCACCACCACTCACTTTGCTTTCCATGGTTTCAATTACTTGTGGTCTGTTTGTTGTTAGGTGCTGTCGAGTCAGGTCTGGCTCATAGTGACCCTATGTACAACAGAACGAAACACTCCCAACACTGTGCCATGGCCAGCATTATGTCAGTGCTTCTTTGCTATTCATAGTGTTTTCAATGGCTGACTGTTTTGGGAGTGGGCTGCCAGGTCCTTCTCCCTATTTGTGGTCTAGCATTAGAAAATTCCAAAAATAAACAACTCATGATTTTTAAATTGTGTACTGTTTTGAGTGTTGTTTTGAGTGGCATATTGAAATCTTGTGCTGTTCTGCATGTCCAGTGTTTGTGTCCCCACTTTATATGCTGTCCATCCTTTTGTCACTTGGTAGATATCTTGGTTATCAGATCAGTTTCATGGTATCTAGGATGGCTGTCCTTGTGCTCAAGTAACTGGTATTTTACTTAATGATGACTCCAAGAGCAAGAGTAGTGATGCTGTCTACTGGGATATGCCAATGAGAAGCCATAAACTGCTTCCTTTAAAAGGTGAAAGTTCTTAACTTTAGGAAAGAAAAAAGTCATGCTGAATTTGCTAAGATCTATGGTAAGGACAAATGTTCTATCTGTGAATTTGTGAGGAAGGATAAAAATTCTGTGCTGGTTTGCTGTTTACCTTAAAGTGCAAAAGTCATAGCCATGATGTGTGGTGCTCAGTTAAGATGGAAAAGGCATAAAATTATAGATTTCAATGCTATCTGTAGTTTCAGAAATCCACTGGGGGTCTATGAATGTACTCCCTACAGATAAGGGAGGGACTGGTATGTGTATTTACCATACATCAACTCATCCATGAAGTAAAAAGTCCAGAAAATTTAGGTTATCTTTGGATCATACAGTAGTAGACGTAATTTTCCTTTTTACTGATCAACGATGTTGCTGCTGCTGTTGTCGTTAGGTGCCACCAAGTCCAACTCATAGTGACCCTACGTACAATAGAATGAAATACTACCCCACACTGTATCATGCCTGGCAATGTGTCAGTGCTTCTTTGCTATTCATAGGGTTTTTAATGGCTGATTAGGGAGTGGACTGCCAGGTCCTTCTCCCACTTTTGCGGTGCTGGGAAATCAACCCAGGGCCTCAGAGTGCACAGAGCAGCACTCTACCAACTGAGTTAAACCCCACCTCTTACTGAGTTGTTGTTGTTGTTGTTGTTAGGTGCCGTCGAGTCGGTATCTGACTCATAGCAACCCTCATAGGGTTTTCAATGGCTGGCTGTTTCAGGATTGCCTTGGGAGTGGATTGCCAGGCCCTTCTCCCATTTTTGCGGTGCTGGGAATTGAACTCGGAGCCTCAGAGACTGCAGCGCAGCGCTCTCCCCACTGAGCTAAATCCCAGCCCCTTACTGAGTTATGTAGTACTAAGTGCTTACAGTGAATATATATTAGCTTTGTGTGTGTGTGGGGGGGTATTGGAGGATTGAACCCAGGGTGCTCCACCACTGAGCTGTACCCCAGCTTCTGTTTTTATTTATTGTGTGTGTGTGTGTGTGTGTGTGTGTGTGTGTGTGTGTATGTATGTGTGATACTTGGGGATTGAACCCAGGGCCTTGCACATAATTTGCAAATACTTGATTGCTGAGCTGCACCCCTATCCTGTTTTTTATCTTTTATTTTGAGACAAGGTCATGTTAAATTATGCAGGCTACCTCTTGCCCTGAACTTGCAGACCTCCTGCCTCCTGAGTTCATGGGATTGTAGGTGTGCACACTTGGCGTTTTAGTTTTTATTTTGGGACAGGGTCTCTGTAGATTGCACAGACTGCCTATGGCCTCAAACTTGTGATCCTCTTGCCTTGGCCTCCGTATATTAGATTATTAAAAGGTAAAAATAACTGGGTTCACTGGCATACACCTGTTGTACCACCAGCTCAGAAGATGGAAACAGGATGATTGCAGGTTTGAGGCCAGAGGCAGATTGCATAACTCAGCAAGACCTGTCTCAAGACAAAAATAAGTAATTTATGGTGCAGCTTAGTGGGAGAGCACTTTCAAAGTATGTGTGAGGCCCTCGGTTCAGCCTTGCTAGTATGTAGGGGAAAAAAAGGAAAGGAAAGGAAAAGAAAGAAAAGATAAAAATGCTTTTTTCTCTCCATGCAAATCACATATATAAACTCAGCCCAAATAGAATGCCAAAGTAAAATGTAGTTCAAGGCCAGAGGCAACCTACATAAATTAGTGAGATCCCATCTCAAAATAAAGACTAAAAAAGGGACTGGTAATACAGCTTAATGGTGGAGCACTTTCCTAGCATGTGTGAGGCCCTGGGTTCATCCCTCTAGTACTGGAAAACAATATCCTGAAATTATGGTGATGACTTTATATGAAGTATACTTTCAAAATTTCTTACGCATAAATCCTGAGGTTTTTGAGAATCCCCAGATTCTTAAATGGTACTGTTTAGGCACAGTTACTGCTCATAAAATGAAGAGCAGCTGAATAAATAACAAGAAAATGTTTTATTCTTGTATTTCAGCCCAGCATTACCTGAGCCCAGAATAATTATTTCTATAGGAGAGTCACTATAGCTCCTTACTTCAAGCATTGATTAAAAAAAGGAAATTTCAAGAAGGATTAAATGTTGTGTATATAAAACATAGAGGTGAAGTAATAGGAGAAGGTAGATACGTTGAAAGTAGATATGATCAGACTTTAAAGTTAGAATCTTTGGCCATTGGTTGAAGTGGATCATTTAATAATAATCTAAAAAACAGGCTTTTTAAAGAAAATGTGGTGGACATTCTTATTTTAGGCAATTGGTGTGTATATATAAATTTCAAAAAAAAGCTAAGGAACTAAATGGATTTTTCTATCAAGTAGCAAATAATGGGTTAGTTCCATTTACTGATATGTTACTCCTTTGTTCATATCATGCAGTATCCTTCCAAGAGACTGAGAGTTTATGCTGTGACTCACATGAGAACTTATTTTTAATTTTAAAGTGGACACATACATAGTACTCAGTTGGATGTGTCCTGGTTTATTCAACCCATCTTTTCTCTAGCATTAATTTATTTCTAGCTTTTCACCATTGTAATAACTATGTGAAAGATATCTTTGTGTGCATGAGTTGCCTATGTTTTGGATTATTGCTACTTAAGCAACTCGTGACTCAGTTTGTGTTTGCACAAAAATCATATTCTAAAAATCAGATTTAAAATTTTTTGCTTAAATCATAAAGATCTTTGCCATTTATTTATTTATTTATTTTTTTTTTTTGTGGTACTTGAGGTTGAACCCAGGACCTAGTGCTTGCATGCTTTGCAGGTACTGTACCACTGAGCTGCACCCCCAGCTCATGTTTTACTTCTTGAGACTGGGTGTCACTAAATACGCAGACTGCCTCTGGTCTGGAATTTGTAATCCTCCTGCCTCTGCCTCCTGAGTTGCTGGGATTATAGGCATGCACCACCGCGCCCAGCTGCCATTTAAATTTAATTTAAGGTATGGTTTGTTACTAAATCTGTGATTTTCATCTGGGTGTTGCTGGGAGTTTGTGGTGGACTTTGCTGTCCAGGGACATTTGGCAGTGTCTGGAGAGATTTTTGGTTGTCAGCAGTTGGAGGGAAAGGTGCTACTGAAAACTACTGGATGGAGGAAGGGGATGGTGCTGTTAAATATTGTGCAGTGCACAAGACATCCCCCACAACAAAAGAATATCCAGCCCTAAAAGTCAGTAGTGCTAGAGATTAAGAAACCTTGGATTAACAGTTTTATTGTTGACAGGAAACATCCTTGATGTAGTTTTTAGGAGTACAGTTCATGGTTCTCTCTGCTGTAGAAGGGGGGGAAGTTTTAGCATGAGAACATCACAGAATTGGTTTTCAACAAGCCAATTCTGTGTTCCTTCCTAGTCTCATGTGGAGAAACCATGTATTTTATTGCATGTGTAAAGTGCTTATAAAATTGTGTGTCTTGTGTATGGCTGAAAATGCCTTATCAGTGTCATAGACTTATGGTTGAGGTTTGGTTATGTCGTGTATTAGTTAGAGACCTGCATGGGAAAGAAAGCATTAACTGACTTAATAGTTAGGAGTTTGTTTCTCATGTGATGGGAATTCTGGAAATAGTTCAAGGCTGTTACTGTGACTCCATAATGTCACTCATGGACCATCGCTCCATTTTTGTGTACCTTTTCTTGGAATGTGCTTTTTACCTTGCGATCACAGGATGGTTCCTGTCTATTCATACCTCTTACACCTGGACATCACAACTTGTTTTCCAGGCAGACCCAATTCAGAAGGACAAGGGTCTGCTGAGATAGTGTTTTGGTTTGGTTTGGTTTGGTTTAGTTTGGTTTAGTTTTCTTTTAAAATTGAGATCAGGCTCTCTCTGTTGCCTAGGCTAGTCTTAAACTGCTGGGCCTCCTGAGTAGCTGGGACTATAGGCACATGTGTCACCGTGGTCAGCTTCAGTCTTCATTATAAACCTGTTTCTACATCCCAACCCAGGGATTCTGCTTATTCCCCGTGGCCATTTTATATCATGGGACTATTCTTAGCTATAAGGGAGGCTTTTAGTTGGCTCAGTGTAAGTCAGAAAATAAACTCAGAAACTTTTAATAAGGAGGAAGGGATAGTATGGATCTCTGGAGCCTGCTTTTTAAAGCCTTGGCCCTTCTCGACTTCCAAATTCACTGAAATTAAAGGTATAAAGAAAAAATGGTGATTTGGAGATTGGAGAGAATGTACTCACTTCAAAAGTTTTTATTATTAGCCGAGAAAATAACATATATTTGTTATGGCTATATTTCTTAAGCCTGAGATGCTGGAACGAAATTTGTCAGTTCCATTATGTTTTGTAAATTTTATTTATATTTTGAGTCAGGGTCTTGCTAAATTATGCAGGCTGCCTCTGACCTTGAACTTGTGATCCTTCTTCCTCTGCCTCCTGAGTTGCTGGGATTATTTGTATGCACTTCCATGCCTGGCTTGTTTTGTAAATCTTAAATCTCTGCCCTCCTGCTATATCTTGGCCTCTACCATCTTTTACTTATTTTTTTGCAACATAAGTAACCATTTGTTACTTGTAACCAAGATATATACTTGTAACCAAGTATCAGGCCCAACCCTGCTTAGCTTCTGAGATCAGGCTATGGCTACACAAATAATCACTTTTCTCTAAGCTAAAAATAGGAATCAGCAGCTGACAGAAGGACTTCACTGTGGACATGTGTGTGTGAATGTGAGCAATGCACAATGAAATGCATATATGGAGAGGTCATGAGACTCATTAACTTGTACATTAAAAGTTACCAATAATGGGGGGTTGGGGATTTAGCTCAGTGGGAGAGTGCTTGCCTGGCAAGTGCAAAGTCCTAGGTTCCGTCATCAGCACCAGAAAAAGAAAAAAGAAAATTAGAAAAATTATCAATAATGAAAAAAATAATAAATTAAGGAATAAAGAAAGAGTGTGTGTATGTGTGTGTACAGAAGGTGTCATGGAGGAGGTCTTATCCTCTGCCCATGGTTTTATACCCCTTCCATTATCTGTCTTGTACAGTAGTAATGACCAACAGGTTTTTTTAAAAATCCCATTTACAACAGCAGAAAAGCCTTTAAGTTTTCATGGAATAAACCTTCTGTAATTTTCTTCAAGAAAGATTGTTGTTGGTAGGTACTGTCAAGTCATGTTCAACTCACAGAGACCCTGTGTACAACAGATGAAACATTACCCAACATGTTGCCATTCCCAGCACAATAGTCAGTGCTTCTCTGCCATTTGTAGGGCTTCCAATGGCTGAGTGCTTTTTGGGAGTGGGCTGCCAGGTCCTTCTCCCAAGCCTACAGCATCCGGTATTCCCAGGCGGTTTCCCATCCAAGTATCAGGCCCAACCCTGCTTAGCTTCTGAGATCAGGCTATGGCTACAGGCTCAAAAAAGATATACTAAACAGGTTAAGATATCATGAACTATAATACACATGGGGAGAAAAAATAGGGGCAACTTGCCTTCCCAGGTATATGGATTTATTACTAAGCTGTATTAACTAACATTTGACATTGTCTTAAAAATAAACAATTCTTTGAAATAGAATCTAGAAACAGAAATACACAAGTATAGAGATTTTGCTTATAGAACACGTGTAACTGAAAAATACAAATATCAGTAAATGATATTAAACAACCTTCAATTTGAAAAAAATAAAATTCCTACTACATACCTCTGGCCGATAATGTTTTATATCTTGCAGGAGTGAGTGTTCTTGCCATTTTCCTCACTTCCAGAAATATCAATGTGTTTGGATTAAAAACTTGTGCATTGTGTTCTATCAGTAAAATCTGGGGAGGGAGAATAAAAAATATCAATCACATCAACCCAGAGAGGGAAGGTAGCAGAGACAAAGAAAGAATTAGTAAAATACAAAATAATGATAAAATAGCATAAATATAGTCAATAACCATTTCTTCTGCAAAGACTAATGACTTTAAAATTACAGAAAATTTAAAACTTTGCATACTCACTTTGTGTGTCTTTGTTTTTTGTTGTGATTATAGTTTATAGGCATCCTATTTATATCCAGAGTTGTTATATTTATTATATTTATACTCAGAGTTATTACAACATTTTAATTTTTCTTGTCTCATAAAATGTTATTTACTTTCTCACACAGTACAAACTTATTAGGAGCTATTGAGTTTATGGTTCCCTTGAAATTAGGTGAGGGTCTAACAAACTGTAAGGAACCTCCAGAACAGGCGTGCATCAAGTGAACCAAACAGTTCATTTGTGTCTAATATAGAAAACTGCCAGAGCCAGGCACGGTGGCACACACCTGTGATCCCAGTGGCTGGGGAGGCAGAGGCAGGAGGTTCTCAAGTGTGAGACCAGAGGCAATCTGCATAACTTAGTGAGACCCTGTCTCAAAAACTGAAAAAAATAGGCTGGGGGTGCAGCTCAGTGGTCCAGCACTTGCAAAGCATGCAAGCGTAAGGCCCTGGGTTCAACCCCCAGTACCACCAAAAAAAGAAAAAGAAAATGAGAAAACTGCCAGATTACCTAAATTCTAAAGTGTTCTCTCTTCTGTGTGGTGGAGTGAGCAAAAGCCTGATTTAATTTTACTGTTAAGGCATATGTTTTTGTTTTTTGGGGAATATGTTTCTGGTTTTATGTCATGAATTCTTAATGTTTCATTTGGAAGATAAAACCTGGCTGTACTCGCTATAGCAGGTGATTGAGTGCTTAGTGCAGACATTCCTTACAGAATTTCTTCCATAGTGGAATGCAGAGGGCCTTACAGATCCTGAAATGAGCCTTAGGCCCAGCTGTTGTTGCTAATCATTTATTGTTCTAGAGATAAATTTGGCAGCTGGGTGCCTTGATGCACACCTGTAATACCAGCTACTTGGGAGGCTGAGGAAGGAGGGTCACAGATTCAAGGTCACAGGCTAGCTTGTGCAAAAGACCCTGTCTTGAAATAAAAGTTAAAAAGGGGGCCATGACTGCAGCTCAGTTATAGTAGAGCATTTGGCTAGCATGTGCAAGGCCTTAGGTTCAACCCCTCAGTACTAAGAAAGAAAATTTGGGGATATTTCTTTCAAAATTAGCAATTATGTGGTATGAAAGTAAAGAAATAAAATAAATTTTAAAATAGGAACTCCAGAATTTAGGTAGATAGTAAGAGTTTTAATCAGCATTTGGGCATAATGTGGCTAATACGTCCATTGCATTGATTCTGCTACATAAAGTGTTTCATGCCTATTTATAAGCATTTAATGGAACCTGTAATGGGCAGTAAGTAGATAATGAGCACAGACTTTGGTGTCTGAAGGACCTTGGTTTGGTCCTGGGGGCTACCACTAACTAGGTTGGTTATTTATTTAATTATTGGCAGATTGTTTAATTTCTCAAAGCATGTCATCCTTCACCTATAAAGTAGGGAGTTGTAAGGATAAAGTGAGATGGTGTAGACAGTTTGCTTTGCACGGTACTTAGCATAATATAAGTGCTTAGTAAATGTTATTCTACACTGACTAGGAAAATATGTTTTGCTGTACAAAATTTAAGAGGGATATTAAAATGTATTTTTGTTATTTTAAGGAAATTCGAAATGAGTCCCATGACTATCCTCATAGAGTGGCCAAGTTTCCAGAAAACAGAAATCGAAACAGATACAGAGATGTAAGCCCATGTAAGTACTCTGGGTTTATGTGCATGTGTTTTTTGATTTGTTTTAGGACACAGGATACAGTGAAAAGGAGGGTTTGGGGTCAGGGTGGATAGTGCAGTAATTTTGTTTTATTTACATAATATATTTAAAAGAAACAAATTGTTTTGTTTTGTTTTGTTTTTGCTTGTTTGTTTGTTTTTTGAGACAAGATCTCACTATATAATCCAGGTTGGCCTGGAAATTGCTATGTAGTCTAGGTTGCCCTTGAATTTGGGATCCTCCACATGAGAGCCAGCTTTAAAAGAAGAATTTTAAGGCATAGTACAGTAGAAGGAAGAATAAATACCAATAATTACTTCATCTTTTTGAATACTGTTGCCATTGTTTTGGTGTATTTCCTACTACTGTTTTTTTCCTTTCTTTTCTTTCTTTCTTTCTTTCTTTTTTTTTTTTTTTTTTGTATGTGTATGTGTGTGGTACTTTGGGGTTGAAGCCAGGGCCTTGAATAGACTTTGAAAGTGCTCTACCAGATGCCTGCACTCCTAACCCAGCCAGTTTTTTATTTTATTTTATTTGGGGGCAGTGTCTCACTAAATTATACAGGCTGCCTGTGGCCTAGAACTTGCCATTCTCTTGCCTCAGCCTGCTGAGTCACTGGGATTAAAGATATGTGCTGCTGCACACTCGGGCTTTTTTCATTTCTTATGCATAGTTTTTCTTTCTTTAAAGTAATCATAATCATTATATTGTTGGGTGCCATTGAGTTGATGTCCGACTC
>VMDO01021036.1:0-36177 GCA_007922755.1 Pedetes capensis
CTAACCAGGCCCGACCCTGCTTAGCTTCCAAGATCTGACGGGATTGGATGCCACCGGGCTACAGCTGTAGTATGGAATTCTAGTGAACCTTAAATGGTTACTAGGGATGTGTATCGTGGAATTCACTGAACATGTACATTATGTGCTGTCTCTTGTAAGGCTGTATCAAATTAATTTACTTCAACTTACCCCCATTCCACTTTCTACTCTACGTGGCTGCTGAAGTTGTTATTATTTTTTAATGTGATGTGAATTATGTTGTACTCCTGGATATCTTAATGTTTTCAGTACAACTGTAGAACAAAACCTGAACTCATATTTATGGCATGTAACATCTATCATATTTAGTTTTGTTTTGGCCTTTTCACCTTTATCTTTTTCTTGGTCTTATACAGAATTATTTGAGGTTTTCTGTCATAGCATGTTCCTTTATATTTTCAGATGAAGAAAATTCGTATATTTTCTGTTGCTTTTCCTCTAATTGCAATCTCATTTAAACTCTAGCTTTTTTTTTCTTGGCTCATCTTTACTTATCTTCATTACGTGTAACTCAGTAACCAAACAAGTGTAGATAATTACTTCTTTTGTGGTCTTTAGCATTTTGATCATATGTACCACCACACTGTTTCATTCATTCATCTATTGTTACTATTATCATCAGTTTGCATTTATTCTCTTCCACTACACTACACTGAATTAGTCCTTAATCTTGAAATACAAAATCTATTATGAAAATAATTCTCAAAATCATTAGCAGAGATTTCTAAGTGTTCTATAATGTGGTAAACAGATACATGGCACACTTGAATTAGAACTTATTGTAAAGTGTTTATTAAAAATTCATCTTCCTGGGTATGGTGGCTCATGCCTATAATCCTAGTGACTCTGGAGGCAGAGACAGGAGAATCACGAATTTGAGGCCAGAGGCAGCTTGAGTAATTTAGTGATACTTTGTCTCCAGATTTAAGGAAAAAAAAAAAAGAGTGGAGTTGTGCAGCCCATGGGTAGAGCACTTGCAAAGTATATGTGAAGTCCTGGATTCAACCTCCAAGTACCACTAAATAAATAAGTAAATAAATAGTAAAAAAATAAAAATTCATCATTAAAATTTTTTCTTATTATGCAAGTATATAGACTGTACTGAGTTTCAAGGCTCTTTTGACTTATTTCTGTTATGGCAGTGATGTGCAATGTTGACCCACTTATTTCACACAGCTACTTGTAGTTGTTCCTGTTAATCTGAATCCTAGAATCCAAAATTAACAGTGGCTATGAAGGGTAGCAATTAAGCCCATTTGTCTTCCAAATGAATCAATGTGGGTTCCACTGTAGTTTAAATTTATATACAGAGGGCACTCATACCAGTATAAAGGGTAATGCAGGCCCCGAAGGCATGTGTTGCAAAGCAATAAGTCATTTTAGGGTAATAGCAAAGTGTATTTTTGAGAAAATCTTTCCTCTTGCTATATGAAGATACATTTCCTCAAAACTTCCTTTCATTGACTAATTTTAAATTAAACAGTACATCATTTTTAATGAGAGCATTTATAAAAAGGTCATTTTAACCATATTTTTAAAAATATTAAGTTTTCAAGCTGCTGAAATTTAGGTAATTTTAAAGGAATGTTGCTAGGTGCCATTGAGAGGATTCAAGGATACTCACAATGTGTTCTACTTTTGAAAAAGATTTTGAGGCTATCCTGATATCTGGACACCTCTTATGTACCCTTTTGCCTTTGACACAGCTCCTCTCTCTCATTGGTGAGGAATATAATTATTCATTCATACTCAGATTACCAAAGTTTTGATGAGGAGAGTGAGAAGAATTTAAAGGCCTGAAGTTTACCACTCCTTAGCCTGTAGTTGCTTGTCCTGGAATTCTCTGAGTCTCTCTCCACAGATCCCCATGGAAACTAAACAGATAAGCTACTTGAAAGGAGACAGGTTATTGATTTTTCTCATTAAAGCCACTGCTGGATTTTCATTAGTTGTAATCCATTTTCTTTCAAGATTAGACATATAGGCCAGTTCTTGTTTTCATGATTTAAATAAACTAAATATGTTGACTTTGTGTGCTTATGTAGACAAGCAAAAGTAATCATTCTACTTCTGCCATATTATTGCCCCTGAAAATGAAACCAGAAAAAAAAAAAGATGGCTGAAGTAAAAGGGAAAAGGCTATTTCCATCAAAAAAGAAACCAAAACAAAACTGATTATTAAATAAATTGGAAGTAGTGAGAGTGATTATAAGCTAATCTGGCCAACTTTTTGCTCCCTCTCCCCATACTTTTGAATCATACTTGTGTATGAAATTAATATAAATAAAGCATAGAGCAGTGTATCACAGACCTCAAAGACTTTGTTGTTTGTTGCCATAGAGTTGAATACCAATCATAGTGAACCTATGTACAACAGAACAGAACATTACCCAACATTGTACTATGCACATGATCTTTTTTGTGTTTGATTTAATTGTTGCAGCTACTTTTTCTTCTCATTTTGAGTAATGCCACATCAGCAGAAGGTGGCCGCAGGGGTTTCACTCCATTCTTGTCATTAAGATTGACCTTACTTTGAGGAGACAACTCTTCCCTAGTCATTTCTTCAGTGCCTTCCAACCCCAGGGGCTCATTTTCCAGCATTATATTTGACACTGTTTCTCTGCTATTCATAGGGATTTCAATGGCTAATTGTGTTGAGAGTGGGCTACCAGTTCCTTTTTCCTAATCTGTCTTAGTCTGGAAGCTCAGCTGAAATGTGTCCATCATGGGTGGACATGCTGGTATGTAAAATACCAGTGACATAGCTTTCAGCATTGTAGCAACACACAAGCACTGACAGCCCAACAAGGTGACAGACACGTGGGAATCAAACACTTTATGACTCTCTAAAGGGTTATGTGCTTCATTTGTGTATTATGAGTAGATTACATAGAGTTCTTTTAAAGGAAAGCATTTGATAAGATTTAAATATTAACTTTGCTTTTTCCAGCTTGCATTACAAAAAAAGAGAGACTACTTTCACTATTCCTTCCTACCTTTCTCTCCACTGAAGTCATTGAAAATTATGTAGATTTTAGGTGGTTTATATATTTCATGAAATCCTCACTGTATATGTATCTTCTATTTCTTTTTTTAATCATTCAAAATCTGTGCTTCAGCCTTCCTTCTGAGGCTCAAACTGACTTCTTATTCAAACAGAATATACTGATATTTCTTTTTGTGTGAAAGTTTAAAGAAGGCAGTGATAAACAAGGGGCACCATTGATTGTTAAAATTATGAGTACTACATTACATATTTCACTATAACATTTGGTTCCCCTATGCTTTCCCCATTTTTAGAAAGTCTGTTTAGACTATAACAGTGATTCTCCTTTTCCATTCTAGGTGGCTGTACTTTTGATGATGGTCCAGGGGCCTGTGATTACCACCAGGATCTGTACGATGACTTTGAATGGGTACATGTTAGTGCTCAAGAGCCCCATTACCTGCCACCTGAAATGCCTCAAGGTGAGACTCATTCTCTCTATTCGTTGTTGGAGGAATAGTTTTAGAATGTGTAGCATTTTCCTATTTTAGGTATGGCAGTAATTTATTTACTTTAAATCTAATTTATTGTTCTACTTGGCCGTATCTGTTTTGGAGTATTCTTTGCTTTTCTCTTAATTACTTTCTGTTATTTTTCAAGAATTCTCATTATACTTTTTAAAACCTATCTTTGTATATATATATGTTGTTGTGAGGTGCTGTCAGGTTGAGTCCCATTCATAGCAGCCTTCATAGAGGAGAGGTTTTTTTGGGGGGGGTTCTGACATGTGTTTCATTGTGACATTTTCATATATGCATTTCATTGTACATTGCTCACATAACTTCCCCCTTACCCTCTCATGACCCTCCTCCTTCATCCCCACCCCGCCACCAATGATCTCTTTTCTACTTGTATGCCTTTTTGTGGAAATCTTTACCTATATCATGCATCCTGATTTTGATTGAAGTCTCAGCTTTTTTCTATAGTGATCTATCTTTTTACATTCTCATCAGTATTACATGAGTGATCTAGTCCATTTGCATTTTTGCCATCCTTTGGTATTATTGGTATTATTATCATCATCATTATTATTATTATTTCCCATACTAATAAAGTTGTGTTGTTTACACTGAGGTTGACTGCTCCCTCTCCTCCCTCCTGGAGGCCCTCCTCCCCCTCCTGTCTTCTCCGATCATTGTTTCCTTTTGCTAGATCCCTTCTTCCTTCTTTCCACTCCTTGAATTGTCCCTTCTATGCTAAGTTTAAATGCACTTTTTATTATGTTTCAATTTACGTATAGAATTTTTTCCTTCTTTTAAGTTTGATTAAGCACCCACATATGAGTGAGAACATACCTCATGGGGTTTTCAATGGTTGATTGTTTCAGGATTGTTTTTGGAGTGGGCTACCACATCCTTCGGCCATTTCTGGGGTGTTGGGGATTGAATCAAGAGCCTCAGCACAGATCAGCATTCTGACAGCTGAGCTGAAGTCCAGCCCCATACACACACACACACCACACACACACACACACACACACACACGCGTATATATATGTATATATGTGTGTGTATGTGTATATATATACATATATTTATGTGTATATATATATGTAAAACCTAGTACTGATATACATATACATATGTACATACACATATTTATATATACACATATACATGTTAGATTTTTCTTCCTTAATAAAAAGTGAAAATGACAAACCAAAAAAAGTAAAAGAAACAGAAAAATAAATATGTCTTCAAAAATGTCATAAACATAGAATCAACTTATTTAGCTTCTATTCAATTACATTACACAGGTTAGAGCCATTAAGACTGAGAGGAAGGGTTTATATTCCATGGTCAGGAGAGCAATTGTCTCATTGTCCCACTGGTCACAATCATGCCAGTGACTCTTAGGGGAGATGGGTTGGAACAAAATTATCTAGTGGAGAAGGTCTTTACGGAGTGAATGATATAACATTAGGGCTGGGATCTGTTCATTGTTTATCTAGACCTTGTTATATCTTTTGTTTTTTGATTCTATGGATAGTACATTTTCTAATAGTTAATGACACTCTGTTTTGTGCTTTCTCTTACTTGTGAAAAATCCATTAACTAGGCTATCAGTATATATACATACCATTTTACATAAAATTAGGCTAATATTTGTGCTTTCAGTTTTACATATTAATTTAGAATTAATTCCAAGTCATTTTCAGTAATAACTTGATTAATTGTAAAATTTTAAATGTAAACAAATTTTTAAAATTCAATACAGAGAACAAGCTAGTCTCTTTCCAATGTTGCAAAAGAAACAAAGCATATATATAATTATACATTATATAAAATCATGTATGCATAGAAAGTAATATATAATCATTATTTGTTATGTGCAGCCATAGCACCCTGGTATCCAATCCCACCTGACTTTGGAAGCTAAGCAGGGTCAAGCTAGGCTTGGTTAGTTCTTGGATGGGAGTCCACCTGGGAATACCAGGTGTGCAGTCTGGGGAGAAGGACATGGCAATCTGCTCCTGAAACAATCCATCTTTGAAAATCCTATGAATAGCAGAGAAGCATTGATAATAGTGCCAGTTATGGCACAGTGTCAGAGAGTGTCTCTTTCTGTTGTACATAGGGTCACTATGAGTCAGACCCACTTTTAATATGAAGTCATTTAATTGATGTGCCAATTTCCTATTACTAATAGTTTGTTTTAAAATATACTTTTAGTATTTTTATTATGATTATATAAAATAGTTTATAATTAATTCTTCTACAAGTTCAGAAAGTCATTCTTAAACTGATTGTAAATTTTAGATATGACAATTTTAGACATAACTATTTATTGAAAGTTGAATTGTCAGTTCTTATGAATGATGGAAAAGACCTTTCAGAAACATTTCTAACTTACTCGTTAATATGATTTATATAAAGGAAAAAGGATCATCAATGAGCAACATATCTCATCTACACAAAGCAAATAAAACAAACGCTGAAAGTTACATGTCCAAATTGTGGGATGTAAATGAATATTGTAAACATATCCTTTGAAAAACTTTTTTTGTTCTTGTTGTTCCATTTGAATTAAATCTGCTTTTGTTGTTGACATCCTTTCCTTCTTATGTTTGACCCCTACATTGTCAAGAGACTTAGTTAATTTTGTGCATAAGTTTGTATTTCTTGTTCAAAGGCACATAATCTTTTTTTCTGGTGCATTTTAATTAAAGAAACTACTTATCATTTTCTCACCTGAGTTTTCTTCTCTGTGGTATATTTAGACTGAAATTTTCATGTAAAATTAAAGCGGGTGGGCTGGAATGCACACATTTTGACTGTTTATCATCAGAGAATAATCAGAAAGATGTTGATTTATGGAAATGTTACCATTACTAATTACCATTGATGGTGGGTAATGAATAGCTGAAGAGATAGTGCTCAGATGACCTTGTTGGCTCACCTTTGATGCACAGTTTAATTGGCGGTTACAGTAAAAGATGATACGCACAGAATGTGAAAGCATTTGAAATTCAGCCACATGCTCCAATTAATAGGGCATTAAGTAATTAATCACGTAAAGGAGAGAAAAAGGTCACAGCCACTTCATTTTTGCCAAATGTAATGGTGTTTAGTCTGAAGAGAGGTGAGGGAAACCACTCATGTGTATTTCATTTTTTATTTGCTTTTTACAGGACCCCCCCTCCGCCGTTTTCCTTATGATAGCCCTTTAAATTGCTTTGTTGTTGTTAGGTACTGTCTGTTGAGTTGGGTCCAACTCATAGCGACTTAGTGTTCAACAGAACAAAAAATTCCTGACACTGTGCCATTCCTGGTACTATGTCAGTGCTTCTGTGCTATTCACAGGGTTTTCAATGGCTGATTGTTTTGAGGATTGTTTCCAGAGTGGGTTGCCAAGTTCTTCTCTCATTTTTGCAGTACTGGAGATCAAACCTGAGGCCTCAGAGAGCACAGAGCAGCACTCTACCAATAAATAGATTATTTCATGAAAGAGTCCTAATGGGCAAAAGTCATATGAACATGTGATCACTTAGTCAAGTTAGTCATCAAGGATATGCAAATTAAAACCATAATGAGAAACTACTATACACTCTGGGGAAAACTGACAATCATGACACCAGATGCTGGAGTAAAGAATGTGTAGCAAGTGAAACCCTCATATACTTCAGCTGGAGTGTAAATCTGTGTATCCACTTTGTACAGCCTTATGATCAGCTAATAATTTTTTTTTTGACTGTACTGCGGGTTGAACCCAGGGCCTCGGCGCCTGCATGCTCTGCAAGTGCTGGACCACTGAGCTACATCCCCAGCCCATTTTTTTACTTTTTGAGACAGTGTCTTGCTAAATTACACAGACTGCCTCTGGTCTCGAACTTGTGATCCTCCCGCCTCCGCCTCCTGAGCCACTGGGATTACAGGCGTGCGCCACCACACTGGCAGCTAATTCATTCTTGAGTATTAGTCCAGTAGAACTGAGTACAGATGGTCACTTAAAGAATGTACAAGTATATTTACAGCATCAACAGTCTTCATAGTCCCAAGCTAAAAACAGCCCAAATTCCTATCAACACTGCAGTGGACAAATAAATGGAGAGGTGTTCATATAATGAAATGTTACATCACTATGTAAATGAAAACACTGCTGCCATATACAGTGATGTGGATGAATTTCACAGATATAATTTTGAAGGAATAATACCAGACACCAAAGAATATGTACTGTATTCCACTTATATGAATTTCAAAAACAGGGAAAACTGATGTGTTGGAAGTCAGGGTATTGTTATTTGCAGGAGAAGCTGGGGAGGTGCCCTAGAGGAGGCTTTGAGATGCTGGTAGTATTCTCCTTCTTGACCTGGGTAGTTGTCCTCATGTTGTAATAAATCACTGAGCTGTGTACTTTCCTGTATGTGTAAGTTAATAAAAAGTGACAAAAATAAAGGAGTGTTTATAAGGATACTGTTGGAAAACTAAATTCTTAATTAAAATGCTATCCAGTTATAATAGAAGATACACAGAAGTAGATCTCAAATAAGTACAGACTTATTCTTCTCTATACAGGATCCCTGTGTAGAGATTTGTCCACATACAAAACTACTGTTGTTTTCTGACATGTTTGACCTTTTGGGTGCTTCCTTACTTCTACTTAGATATTTCTTTGTCCACTTATTTAACTCTTACTCACTCTTGCTGTATCTACACAAGTTCTATCTTCTTTGGGAAGGTTTTCCTCACTGACTTAGAACTAACTCTTGTTCTTATTGTTAGGTACTGTTGAGTCATGTCCAACTCATAGCAAGCCTCATAGAGTTTTCAGTGGCTGATTGTTTTGGTATTGTTTTAGGACTGGACTACTGCGTCCTTCTCCCAGTTTTTGTGGTGCTGGGGATTGAGCCCAAATCCTCAGGAACTATGGAGCAGCACTCTGTCAACTGAGTTAAACCCTAGTCCAGCCTCTCTCTACATATTTCAATTAGTGGTATTAGTATAATATCATTTTTATATGTCATTTCCTCCGTTAGACTAAAGTGTCCTCATGAGTATAGATCATGTTTTTTTTTTTTTTAATCTTTGATTCCCAAAAGTGCTATTTTCCTTAAATAGAAATGTCAGCTTCTGTAATGTGAGACTTAAAATATTTTGGTCAAAATTTGAATAATGAATATTTTTCTTCTGTTAAAAATTAATTGAATAAAAAGCAATCCCATTTCCTAAACATTATATTGAATTCAGATTTTAATGCAATTAGGAGACCCTCACATAATTTTTAATATTAGGTTTTTGCCTTTACAAATTATATCATCTATTTAGTTTGGATATATTTAAATGTTACTAGTATAATACTTCCAAGACAGAATCAACTTTTGTATTTTTTCCCTTTGTCCTTTGCTTGTCAAATTAATTCCCAATCTTATCTTTCTCAAAAGTCCATTATAAAAATATATAACCAAAACTCACAGAAGATGAGAGATGTTGCATGGAACTAGCAATTGTTCTTTAATCTCAAATACATTCATGTCTGTGACCTTATTTGTCAAATATTCTTTTATGCATATGACCTCATGAAACAAATTTATTTCATCATTTTGTTGGGTATTCTATTCTAGATCCTAGAATAAGGATTGTGATTGACATCTCAATACATTTGTCTTTCATTATAATTCCTAACCTTTTTCTTTTCAACAAGTTTCTATAAAATGAATAATTGAATTTTAGTTTAGGGTCTCTAGAGTACACATTTGACAGTATTTAAAATTATAACTGCATTATATCCCACCTCCAATCAGCTAGTTTCTGATAATAATGCTAATCATTTTATAGACTTCTTAATTTAAAATTCAAACATGATATATTGTAAAAATAAAAGCTCTTTGTCATTAATCTGAAGATTAAAGAAACTTTTTCTCTTCTTTTATAAAAGTAGTGAGGTGTGATTCAATAGTTTAAGGCCCTAGTAGATCTAAATTCTTATTGTGTCAAAGCCTCAAACTGAAATTTAGAAAGCAAATGAGACTATGCAGAAAAGGAAGAGATATGAGCAGTGCTGTTAAGAAATGAGACATTCATTTGTTACTTTTAAAACTGAGTGTCTTTTTTCTTAGATTTTAAATGTTATAACAGATAATATTTTAGCTAAATTTTCTACTTAATGATAACTAGTCTCTTAGTTTTATATAAGAAAATTAGAGCTTACTAAAATAATGTTGTATGTGCCATGCAACATTCTAAGACATATGAGAAGAAATTTCAGGAAAGTTTTTAACTTACCATTTTTACTCTATAGACTCACTCTCTCTGTGAGAACAATAATCACTTATTAAAATTAGTAGATCAATTTGCCTAATATTTTCTTCACCCTGTTAAAGTCAATAATAAAGCCATTCTTTTTCTGAGGTAGGATCATGCTATATTGCCCAAACACACACACACACACACACACACGCACACACACAGTTTATGGAATCAAAAGTACCAAAAATCTCACACAGCTAAATTAATAGAATTATTAGACAACATATCTGCCAGAAATAAAATATGGCAGAGAATGGTAAAGTTGTGTGCATGTAGTGTTGGTAATGAGATACTGAATGTTAAGGCACAGAGAAACTCAGGCCAAAATGTAAGTTTATTTTCTTTTTTTATCTAACATTATCTTTTAACACAACCAAAACTAGCATATGTTGTGAAAATGTGCAGTAGTCCTGAGGAGAACTGAGAGATAGGGCAGTAGAGGGGAAAAGAAGGGAAGGGAAACAGGAAAGAGACAGGGAAGAAAGCAGGGAAAGAGAATGGTTTAACCCAGTTTATCAACACAGATAGGAAACTCTCAAAGAACTACATATGGGCTTTAGAGTCTAAAGAACTTGAAAGCACAGAAATTTAAATCTGAAAGGCTATGCTTTGTTGAGTGATTCATGTATATATGTATATGTACACACATACACACACTCACACCCACCCACCCACACACACACACATTTTTTTTTCTTTCTTTTTTCCAGCACTGAGGTAGTTGAACCTAGGGCCTTGCACATGCTAGGAAACTGTTGAACCACTGAGCTGCACCTCCAGCCCCTTTTTGAATTTTTTATTTCAAGACAAGACTTGCTAAATTATGTAGGCTGTCTCTGGCCTTGAACTCATGATCCTCCTGCGTCAGCTTCCCCACTCCCTGGGATTATAGGCATGTGCCCTGATGCCCAGCTATTCTCACATTTTTTTTGTGCAGTAGAATTCTTTATAATAAAAAATACTTCCTAATACTCATATGTAAAATCAATAATAAGAAATGACTTTTATGCATATAAAAGTCTCAGTGGCTGCTCTCTTTGTAGCTTTCTGCATCTCTCTTCCTAGTCCTCTCTTTTATTATTCCAGTTCCAAGGTAGCTTCTGTGAAAAACACTTTGAGCTAGAAGACTCTAGGCTACATTTTAAAACAGTGATTTTGCCAACTCAACCCCTTACAGAAAAACTTAAAAAAAAAAAAACAGTACTAGGGGGTTGAGCCCAGGGTTTCACACATGCTTTTGTAAGCAGTCTACCACTGGGCAGCACCCTGGCCCAATTTCCATTTTTTACCTTGAGACAGTGTCTCACTGAGTTGCACGGGCTGCCTATGGCCTCGAGTTTGCAGTCCTTCTGCCTCTGCCTCTCAAGTTGCTGGGATTACAGGCATGTGCCACTGTGCCCAGCTTTCAGATAAGCGTTTCTGAGATGGAAGGGCTTACTGCTGTTAGGTACCACTTACTAGTAGATTATCAAGTTTTATTATATTTGAGATGTGATATAATATTTTTTGATCCTCATAGGAACCCTACAAAATAAATGATATTGTATAGATAAGTGGCATAATGCCACCCAGGGGCAGAATTTGAACCTAGGCCTGTCTAATATCAAAGTCACACTTGTCACGGTATCACTTACTGTGTCATTGTAACTAAGCTGACAAATGTTCCTTGACTTTGGCATGAACATTTAAACCCATTGTATAATGAACTACTTATTTTATTTAATCTACGATGATTGTTTACACTTCATCTAAAATACCATTTCTTTCCATCATTTTAAAGCTTTGAATGACTGTTGCTTATTCTGCATGGGAAATAGAATATAAGATTTGCTGTTGTTCAGAATGCTGCAGAGCTTCAGGGGTTTCCTCTGTGATAGTCTCATCCCCTCTGGAAATACTCTGCCCTTTCTTTGATTTACCTGTATGTTGTTTTTAGTTATTTGATGAACACTTGCCGCATGCCTGTCTAAGCAAACCATTAGAAACACATTTATTTTCTACTGTCTCATTAGAGCATGTATGGTAGAAAAATTTGTGTACTAAAGGAATCAGACTAAAGTTAGGGTTTGAAAATAATTTTAAGACTTTGTTTGCAGTGGGATATTTTAGGACAAGAATTATGGGCTTATTTCAATGTGCTCTTCTAAACACTGTTATCATGTGTTGGTTGGTGTTTTTGGCTTGAGCATAGAAAGGATAGTTTACTACATTTGAGTTGCTTATTAAAAACAGTGAGAGTTGGAAGCAGTGCAGGGTGGGAGAGTGAGAGGCTATAATGGAGTACCTGAAGGGTAAGCCACTAAATGAAGGCTGATTCTTAAGGTAAGGACTATTATCCTTATGGACATAAATGCAGCATGACGAATGTCTAAATTATAGTGGCTAGCAATGCCATGCTGAGACAGGAATTTTTTTTTACTGATATTTCAGGTATATAATGTATCTCAGCTAGATATGTCCCAATATATTTCAGGGGAAAAAAAGCAGCTTAGTACTAAAAAAAGAAAAAGAATTATATTGATGTCAGTGCTAGAGAACTTCCAACCTCCTAAATGAATTGGGATAAGAATACAGAATAATTTCAAAGTCTATACAGTTACCTTTAACGTATACCTTAAAATCAATACATAGCCCAAAGAAACAAAATTACCTTTCCTTGGGAGGAGTATGACTGAAAGTACAGTTATGACCTTATACTTTTCTTTTCCAAAAATAAACTTGTCTCATGACAGCAAGGGCTTATCTCAATTTAAAAGCTGATTATCTTGGAAATATAAGAAGGATGCTGGGGAAATAACCAAACAAGAAAGTAACAAAAGGTAAGTAATTAAAATAGGTATTATCTAAACATATATATGATATTAATGAACTTATAATTAATATTGTGAAAAATAAATTGTGGTACTTATATATTAGATTATCATTGTTTTGTTGTTGTTGGGTGCCTTTGAGTCAGATCTGTCTCATAGTGATGTATGTACTGAAACACTACCCAGCATTGTGTCATGCGCATGATCTTCTTATGTTTTAGCCAAAAGTTGCAGGCACTAGGTTTCTTCTCACTTTGAGTTGTGTTACATTATCAAAAGGAGGTCCCAGGGGCTTTATTCCATTCTTGTGATTAGGTTGTCTCCACTTTGAGAAGTCAAATCTTCCCCCGTCATTTTTTTAATGTCTTCCAGCCTGGGAAGCTCATATTCCAGCACTATATTTGACAGTGCTTTACTGCTGTTCATAGAGTTTTCAATGGGTAATTGTTTTGGGAATGCATTGCTGGGTCTTTCTCTCTAGTCTGTCTTAGTCTGGAAGCTCAGCTGAAACCTGTCCACCATGAGTGGCCCTTCTGGTATCTGAAATACAGTTGGCATAGCTTTCAGCATCACAGCAACATGATGTAAGCCCCCACAGCACAGTAAGTTGATAGACACGTGGGGGAGATTATCATTAAGTACACAAAATGCTTTAAGATCTTGGAAGACTGTTGGTTTTCAAATTTAATTTTTGCTGAGAGTACTATGGCATTGTTTTAAATGCCTGCCAAAAGAGGAAATTACTCATTGAGAAATATTCTCAACAAGAAATGCACTTTTGTTTATATTTAGAACACATGACAATTTAGAAAGACCTGCAGAATCATGGAATCTTTACCTAATGACATAAATTTAAAACATACAGATTGGCTTTTTTGAAGGCTTATGAGAATAAAATTAGGTGGTACAGTTCTACAAACTTCATTGTTGTTGTTGTTGTGTGCTGTTGAGTCGGTATCCGACTCATAGCGACCTTCATAGGGTTTTCAATGGCTGACTGTTTCGGGATTGCCTTGGGAGTAGATTGCCAGGTCCTTCTCCCATTTTTGTGGTGCTGGGAATTGAACTCGGGACCTCAGAGACTGCAGGGCAGCACTCTACCAACTGAGCTAAATCCCAGCCCACAAACTTCATTAAGTGGTTATGTATATCTGTATATTACCCAAAGTTCCAAAGTTCTTTAAGACACAGTGATGTAAAAATAGGAAACTAGGGAGACAAACCTGGGTATTCAGAAATTTATGTTTTCAGTATGTGATTTTTATCCATGCTGTATCAGGGTGTTTCTGTTTGTCTCTCTATGTGTCTTTTTGTCTCTGTTTCTCTCTCTCTCTCTCTCTCTCTCTCTCTCTCTCACACACACACACACACACACCCATACACTCACAAAACTTTCTGAGGTGTTCATCAGAGAAACCTAGTTGTACAAAATTATGTCTCATGTCTGTGCATATACCACTTAGTGATGAGGAGGAATACTATGACTGCTTTTATAATCAGGCCTCCCTCTTCTCCTATCTGGACCTAAGGCTTACATTAGCACCATTTCCCCCAGATGCACATGGCCAGACAGACTATATTGGAATAAAGGTGAAGTAGATGATGGGTAGGCAGTTAATAGGTCTGTTACAGAACTATTTGGAACACACATGATAGAATGAATCTAGGTTTGTGTTTTCAATAGCCTCTATCATTTCAAAGTTTTCTTTTAAATCTATTTTATTTATTCTTCTATTTGGGAACTAAGAAAATGAAATGAAAACATTTGGCTCCCTCAGGAGTATCTCACCTACAGTATTTATAAATGTTGGTGATTTCCTTTCTCTTTTACATCTCAAAAATCAGCAGAGTTTCCTGCCTGCCAGGAATTGACCTTTCTTACTCAGAGTGGGATCCTATCAACTTAGACTAGGTTGTTGTTGTTGTTAGGTGCCGTCAAGTAGCAGAGCCAATTACAGCCAGAGCTTTGTAGGTATTGATTGGTTCCACATATGAAAGATTGTCTTGGTCCCTTTGGCAAGCGTATCATACTGATTTCAACAAGGAGTCTTTCTTAAATATATTAGTCCATTAAACTCAAACAATTCAGTTGCACAGTTAATTTGTCAAATTATGTTGTTAAAAGTAGGTAAATTTTTTTTGTTTGTTTTTTTTGTTCAGTACTTAGGAGTTGAACCCCAGGGCCTCATGCATGTTTTAATAACATTTTCCTGAAGAAGATTAATGCACATGTTGAACTTCTATGATGTGACAATCTTTCTAAGTAACCCTTACAATGGAGTTGACCTAATTAAAATGTGAAGACCATACAAAATTCATTTAATTAGGAGCTGACCTAATTAAAATGTGAGGACCATACAAAATACATTTAATTAAAATTTGAGGACCATATTAAATACATCCTGTCTATTATTTTTGGTCTTACATGTAAAGAAACAAATCTTTGTGGTTGTTCAAAGCCCTATACAAAACTCCAAAGTCCAAAGACAGTATAGATGAACAGGCATCTTGAGACTTTTGTTTTTCTGAATTCTGTGTTTCAACTACTCAGGAAGCTGAGGCAAGAGGATGGCTTTACCCTAGGAGTTCCAGGCTAGCCTGAGTAATATAGAGAGACCCTGTCCCAGAAAGTGATAGAATTTATACTTCATGTGTGCAAGGCTGTAGGTTCAATTCCTGGAAACACACACACACACACACACACACACACACACACACGCTCGCGCGTGTGCACACTACAAGATTTTTTTTACAAACTCTTGTTAAGACTGAAAATACTAAGATCAAGTTGTTATTTTAATAGAAAACCTAATTCCTTCCACTATAGTATAAAATTTGGCAGTGAAAGAAAAATAAAGAGAAAGAGAAAGAAAGAGAAGAGAAGGGGGGTGGTGGAGAGGCCTATCAAAACTAAGCCAACATTGACAAAAAGCTTTTGTTTTAATAGAAAATATAGATTAGCCTTATTAAAGATACTGTACCTTTAAGGAATTACAGAGAAAAGTGAGGCATCTGAAACTCAAGGTATATCTGTAGAGGATCTTGGAAAAACCTACATTCCCTGACTGACAAAAGTTTTTAAACATAGTTCATTGCTTCTTTTTCACAACTAATCATTTTCAAGTATTATATTCAAAGCAAATAACTTTTTTTCTGCAAACTTTTTACAATTTCTTATATCTATTCAAGTTTTGTTTTTATTTCTTTTTTTTTTTTTTCACATTCTGAAACAAGCAGACATTTTATTTCCTTTGAGATAAAATGACTCTATTTTCCCTGGCAGTTATATCTCATTTGGTTTACAGGAACTTCCACTAACTGTCAGAACTCTGTTTCTGGAAATCAGATGTTCAGTGTGATCATGCCAACAGAAGTAAATTTTCTGTTGTTGTTATTATTACTAATACTATTATTATTGTGTCAGGTATTGAACCCAAAGTGCATGCAGTCTACCACTGAACTATATATCCCCACCCTAAATTTTCTAGTATTTTAAATGGTAAAAATTGTAACGTGTTAGATTTCTAATAAAAATGACTGAATACATAATTAAAATGTATCTAAAACACAGCATTCATAATAGACTTTCAAACAATAGACTTTCATATTTGTCCAATACTTAAACGATTTTTCTTGATCAGCAAAATTATGATTTTTATTGCAATGTTACTTTGTATACAATATATTGCTTTGTATGCATTTTGTACTGTGCACATCCCATTGGTAGTTGCTTGTTAGGTGCTATCCAATCAGTCCTGACTCATAGTAACCCTAAGTACAGAAGAAAACATTACCCAATACTGTGCTATGCACATAATCTTTTTTAATGTTTGAGCCTAGTGTTGCAGTCACTGTGTTTCTTCTCATTTTGAGTCATCCTGTATTAAAAGGAGGTCCAGGGGCTTTTCTCCATTCCTGTCATTAAGGTAGACTCTGCTTTTAGGAGGCAGCTTTTCCACAGTTTTTTCTTAAATGCCTTCCAGCCAAGGGGGTATGGGGGGGGTTCATTTTCCAGCACTATATTTGACAGGGGCTGCATTTAGCTCAGTTGGTAGAGCTCTGCCCTGCAGTCTCTGAGGTCCTGAGTTTGATTCCCAGAACCCATAAAATGGGAGAAGGACATGGCAATCCACTCCTGAGGCAATCTTGAAACAGCCATTGAAAACCCTATGAGGGTCACTATGAATCGGACATGACTTGAGGGCTCCTAACAACAACCCAACAACATATTTGACAATTATTCTCTGCTGTTCTAGGGTTTTCAATGGCTGATTATTTTGGGAGTGAGCTGCCTGATCCTTCTCCCTAGTCTTTCTTAATTTGGAAGCTCAGCTGAAACCTGTCCACCATGGGTGGCATGTTTGCAGCATGACAGCAACACACAAACCTCCCACAGCATGACAAACTGATAGACATGTGGTAGTAGTCACTCTAGGCTTTTCAAAACATCTATAATATTTTGATATGTGGCAATTCACTCCCAAAGCAATCCTGAATCAATCAGCCATTGAAAACCCTATGAGGGTTGCTATGAGTTGGATCTGTCTTGAAGGCACCTAACAGTAATAAGAACAACTATTTTGGAGGAGGATGAGAGCAATTGAAACTATGGCCTTGTGCATGCTAGGCATGTATTCTACCACAGGAGTACACACTCAACTGACTACAATGTATATTTGAATGTAACTAACCACTATTTCCCCTACTACTTTTATTTACATAATATACTGAATTTTTATTATTTGCCGTGCTGGGAATTGAACCCAGGGCCTCATGCATACTAGGCAGCAGTGTACCACTGTGCCACTGCCACAGGCCTTGACTTTTTATTTGTATTTATTTATTAATTTTTTTTTTTTTGGTGTGGTACTCTGGGTTGAACCCAGGGCCTTGTGCCTGCATGCTTTGCAAGTGCTGGACCACTGCGCTGTGCCCCCAACTCTTTTTTTTTTTTTTTTTTTTTTTTTTTTTTTACTTTTTGAGTCAGGGTCTTGCTAGTCTTACAGACTGCCTCTGGTCTCAAACTTGGGATCCTCCTGCCTCTGCCTCCACCTCCTGAGCCGCTGGGATTACAGGCGTGCGCCCAGCGCTAGGCCTTGAATTTTTGAATTACTAGAAGAAAAACTTTCTCTGAAAAAAATAAAACCTTTAGCCAAGAAAATTTTTTGGAGAAATATGTCTGTTACATTACATTGAGAGCTATCTTTAGGGAAACATTTTTGTGAGGCGTACTTGTGTATAGAATGGGTCTTTTGGAAGCTCATCTGAGATCTGTTGTCAAGACAAAGTTCTTCTTGAATGAGAAAGGAGTAACTTTAAAAGAAGAAATGTTAATTTGAAATTGTCTTTTGGATTTACTTGTTGGTAGTGAGGAAGCTTGATTGGGGCAGGAATATGTTATCTAAGTCGGTAGCTACTGCAACAAACAGGTTATCCTCTTTGGTAATGTTTAAGAAATAAATTCAGTAGTACCTATAGAGAGCATTTGAACATTCAATTTTTCTTCTAGCTGTAGTGTTTTACTTTATGGATGGCTAAGAAATAATTTAACACAGCATTTCATAGAAAATTAAAATTTGTTTAAACTGTGAAAAGGCTTGAGAATGTAATCTAATAATTTTGATTTATCACTTTTATGGCTTAAGGCAATGATATCTGAAACAATGTTAAAGGCAATGCTAGTGTGCATAAAATGATTTTGTTCTTGACAATACAGTTAAATTTATTTTTAATGTTAAGAATAAGGGAGTCAATACTACTACTCACTTTTGTGCAATTTTACACTGACTCCTAATTATTTATGATGCAATAAAATAATCATTGAATGAATAACTCAAAGTCTTTAAAAATATGAATGAGCCTTTCTCAATGTTTTTTCTTGAGAGCCTATATTAGTTATCTTGGAACACAATATTTTAATGCATAAAGGTACATGGAATGACAATATTGGTACAAATGAACAAAGGACATATTTTACAAAAGGATTCAAATTTAATGTCATATTGTAACATTCTATTCTTTATGTTTATGCATTTTGTGCCTGCTATATGAAATCTTTGCCTGCCGCCATATCACTGTGGTGTCTGATCCCATCAGATCTCAGAAGCTAAGCAGGATCAGGCCTGGTTAGTACTCGGATGGGAGACCACCTGGGAACACCAGGTGCTGTAGGCTTAGGAGAAGGACCTGGCAGCTCACTCCCCCCAAACAACCAGCCATTGAAAACCCTATGAATAGCAGACAAGAACTGTTAATAGTGTTTTGCCTGTTGTATGTAGGGTCCCTGTGAGTTGGACACCTCCTTGATGGGACTTAACAACAACACAACAACATATGAAATCTTTGGAATTTAGATCTTTGTAACAGAATTGGAATATCATATTTTTCATGTTATGTGTTATAATTCAAATGACTATTAGGGATATTGCTGTGACAAAAAAAAAAAAAATCCAAACCTTGTTTTATATGATAGCCACTGATTGTGATTATTTTAGCTGGATATTCCAGGCATATTCACTTCCATTGAAACTAGGCAATGAATTCTTCTTAGCTTGGTAGGGTGATTATTTCTTTTGTTTTCCTTTACTCAAAGTCAATAAAGGCAATAAATCAGTGGGAAGAGCTGATAGTGGCTGTTATGTGTCACATACATTATTATAAAGTCCAAGTTTCTCTCTAGTCATATGTTTATACAAAATCTTTTTTAAAAGGCAGCTTTTGTGTTATTCTCTTATTGTGTAGGCTGAGCAAGTTTTTGCTGGACTATGTAATGGCCCAAAGATTTTTGGAATTTTTAATGCCTCATATCTGTGTGTAGGAAGTAGACACCTTTAGGTCCCAAGAAATCATTAGAGTGGACTGAATAAAGAGAATGAGTAGTTAACCAAAACAAGTTACATATTTTTTTAAAAATTTTGCTCATGCTGCTTTTAACTATTTACTATTTTGAATGGATACTGAATATATATAACCAAAACGACAGCTTGCCAAAATAGAAGACACATTATTCTGTGTATTGTTCGGGGCACAGAAAATCCCTAATCTCAGTATAATATATAAACAATTTTGGTAGTGGCACCAGAATAATACCCGAACTCAGTCATCAAAATAATTTGCATTAAGCCTGAAAGAGACTTTACAGAGTACCTCCGGTAGAACCCCTTATTTTACAACAAGAAAAAGGAGAAGTAGGTAACTTTGAACAGGAACCAGAATAAGTTGAACTTAAATCCCGATTATATTGCTTGTGAAGTGGTCATGACATTTAATCTTTTTTTATATATATATAGAGCAATTATGTGGTCTATTTATCTATTTGTCTATCTATCTGTATATTTTTGTCCAGTACTTGTGGGTTGAACCCAGGTCCTTGCACATGCTGGGCAAGTGCCTCACCACTGAGCTCCATCCTTTGCCCCTTTTTTACTTTTCATTTTGAAACAGGGTTTCCCTAAATTGCAGGGGCTGCTTCTGGTCTCAGACTCCCATTTCTGTCTCCCAGATTGCTGGGATTACAGGCATGTGTCATGGCACCTAGTGACATTTAGTCTTTCTGAGCTTACTTTGTGTTCTCTGTGAGTTAGAAATACTAAGATTCATTTTTCTCTCTCTCCTTCTCTCTCTCTCTCTTCCCTTCTCTTTCGCCTCTCCCTCTCTCCCCTTCTATCTTCCTCCTTCCCTCTCCTTCTCCCCCTACTCTTTTCTCTCACTTTGTACCAGTGAAACAAAATATAATGTTCGTGCAGCATCTTGTAGCATCTAGCATGTAGTTCCTGCTTAATAAATATTATTTGCCTTTTTTCCTTTGGCCCAAGGTGACATGGCTGGTTAGTAATCTCATTAATCTATAAGTTGATTTGAATTCCTGCCATCTGTTTTAGCGTGGGATAAATTGCATTTCCCCATTACAATTTTTCAGTAGCTCATTAGGAATTATTTTATGTTCAGTGCAGAAAATTACCTTCCCACATAATTGTTCACCACGTGCAGGTGCTTTGCACTATGACACATAATAATATCTGAAAATGATATCCATAAAACAGCATTGTGGGTCAATGTGAACTTTTCAAATATTATCTTTAATTAAGAATATTTGAGGTGTGGAAACATGTTTGGAAAAGGTTTTATTATATCTCAACTCCTTAAGACTGTTACTATGTAGCTATAGTATTTGGATTACCAAATTTGCTTTGTGACTATTCTTAGCATTTTTTCCCTGACAGATTAAATCATTTTACTTGATATTGGCAGCATCTGCAGCATGTACTGCTATCAAAGTAGAAGAAAAAATTAAATCGCAACATTTAAAACACTGAGACACTAGAAAGTTTGTTAAAACTGCCTTGTAGTACAAAAATGGAGTGCCTGTTACTATACAAATATCTCCAAGTAAGCATCAGTAAATACTTAGATTGGAAAGATTGACCTGATTTATTTCTTATTTTAAAAAAACTAGGTGCTCTGTAACACAAGCAGTTTAGTTTTATGGTTTAAAATACAATTTGTACAGATACATATTTAGTTTTCAAATAGTTGAATAATTATTTTTTAGTTTTCTGTCAGCTGCTATGGTTGTGGCCTGGTTATTAGCTGTGAGTTCTTGTTCTAATGAGAAGTTATATTATATTGGCTGTCTTATCTAACTTTGGTTATTTTTTTGAAGTATGAACCAAGAATATGTTCAATTTTTTTGCTCCTTATATGTCTTGTCTATATAGTATGATAATGAATTATAAGTGACTAAATATCAAATGCTTATTTTTTTGATCGGTGTGCTTTAGAGCGTTTATGAATCCTTTAAATTTATTGCATATGTGTAAATTTTATATGTCTCTCTTGCTATGTATGAGTATCTGATGCTCAAAGACAATGGCACTGTATATCAGAAAAAGTAGCAAATAATAGTGACAAAATTTACATATTCTTTTTTTTTTTTTTTTTTTTTTTTGGTACTTGGGGTTGAACCCAGGCCCTTGTGCTTATATACTCTGCAAGTGCTGGACCACCGAGCTGCACCCTCAACCCATTTTTTTACTTTTTTTTTTTGAGACAGGGTCTCACTAAGTTACATAGACTGCCTCTGGTCTTGAACTTGTGATTTTCCTGTCTCTGCCTCCCGAGCCGCTGGGATTACAGGCGTGCGCCACCGCACCAGGCTAAAATTTACATATTCTGAAGACCTGGACCTTGAGGAAGGTTGAGTTTGTTTGTGTGTTTGATTGATTTTGTTTAGAGATAAGGTCTCATGTAGCCTATGCTGGCTCAGCATTCTGAGTGTTGTTATTACAGGGATGTACTGCCACACCCAATAAGTTGACTTTACACTGGGAAAAAAATTCCACTTTGCTCCTGTCTTGGTTTGGTCTCATGTATTGATTCGATCAAAGATATTGTCCTTCTACAAAGTCTCCTCTATGCTTTAAATTCATTTCTACTACTTGCAAGAGGGTTGGCAATATCCAGAGTTTAAAAGACTTAAAGGCTTTTATTCTCAAAGGGGGGCTGGGATTTAGCTCAGTTGGTAGAATACCACACTGCAGTCTCTGAGGTCCCAGGTTTGATTCTCAGCACTGCAAAAATGGGAGAAGAACTTGGCAATCCATTCCTGAGGCAGTCCTGAAACAATTAGCCACTGAAAACCCTATGAGGGTAACTGTGAGTTGAACACGACTTGACAGCACCCAAGAACAACAACAACAACATATATAGTTCACCACAGTTAACATAAATGCCATGGTATTCACGTGTAAGTGTCATAACCAAGATAACCACCACCAGTATTTTGTGATACTTTTTATTCTCCTTAATGGGAAAGAATCTATATTTGTGTGTATGTAGCATGTTTATGTGCACATCTCCATACATATAGTATGTATATGTGTGAAATCATGAAGATATAGCATATATATGTATATTTATATGTGTGTGTGTATACACACACACACACACACACACACACACACACACACACACTGTATTTAATACTGCAGCAAATTCCCAGAACCTCTGTAGTTTGTAATTTTTGACGGGGTTGGTTCATTAAGAACTAATTAGTCTTGTCCAGAACCAGGACCCAGTTTCTATTTTGTTTAACTTACCTTACTATATCTCCTCTCTCCTACATAAATGCAGTAATTTATTAATATATATTACATATATATATATATATATATGGCTGGGATTTAGCTCAGTTGGTAGAGCACTGTGCTGCAGTCTCTGAGGTCCCGAGTTCAATTCCCAGCACTGCAAAAATGGGAGAAGGACCTGGCAATCCACTCCCAAGGCAATCCCAAAATAGTCTACCATTGAAAACCCTATGAGGGTTGCTATGAGTCGGATACTGACTCGACGGCACCTAACAACAACAACAACAACAACAATATATAGATAAATAGATGAAAACAATATATAATTCATACTTATTGAAAAATAATATTGACTTTAATTTGTGTGATTAATTTGTTGTTTTCATGAAGATCTGTGAAGCTACAGAACCTACTTTTAATTTGATTTTGCAAACCCCATTCAAAGATTACATCTGTAGTATAATTCTTGACTGTGCTGGAATTGTGCAGAATTAAAAAAACAAGTACTCTTTTTCAACATTAAGAAAGGAAGAATTTTTATGTGTTTAAAATACAGCCTAATTTATATTCTTGTAACAGTTCTGAAGTTGATTAAAGTCTGTAGACTGAATGAAAATTGCATGTAGTTCTCATTTTAGTTGACCTTCTATGTTAATTAGGACATTTTTTCATTTATTTTGGAACTAAGTACATTTTCTTTGTCTAGTAAACTTTGATTCCATTTTCTTAAATTCTTGCTTTGATGTTGATCACTTTCATTTCCCTTTCAACTTTCCTTAAAATTTTGATAACACAAAGTACCATGATACAGGTAATTGAGGCAGTTATAGTTATTTATTATTTACCAACTCATTCATTTAATAAATATTTATTTAAGCTTGTATTGCCATGCTTTCTTCCAGAGATAAATCCATGACCAAAACACACAAATTTCCTGGCTCTCAAGAAACTTATACCTTGAAAAATCCAAAAACAACAACAACAACAAAAAAAACCAACCAACCAACCAAACAAACAACAGTATAAGAAAATGTTTCTTAATGCCATGAAGAAAACAGAAAACTAAGGACCTGAAAGATGTGAAAGAGTGTGAGAGTGTCCATGCAAATGTCTAGGAGAAACCATTCCAGGTAGAGGGCTCAGCAAATGGGATATCTCTGAAGGAGAGGTATGCCTGGCATTTGAGAAACAGTAAAATGGCCATTCTAGTTTAAGGAGAGATTGAGAAGAGATAGAGTCAAAGTAGTAATACAGAACTGATTGCAGTAGATGGTCATCAACAGGACTTTGCAAAGTTTTCAGCAGAGTGACTTGAGTTTATTTTTATTTTAACAGGCTTATACTAAGTGCACGATGCTCAAAATACATATTAGGTTGAAGTAAAGGTACAAGCAGTGAAACCAGTTGGTATAAGCCTATTGTCATAATCCATGAGAAGAGATTTTTAACTTGAGTCCAGGATACAGTGGAGTGATTATTAAATGTTCGGGTCATTCAAATTTGGTGAAGAATTGGATTTGTGTTGTGAGATTAAAGTTGGAGTCAGAGATGAATACAAATTATGTCAGTTAGCCTCAGCAGCTGGAAGGATACAATAGTCATGAACTCAGATGAGGATGAATGTGGGGGAGGTGGATATTTAGAGAAAAACATAAGTTAGATTTTTAGAGATGTTAAGTTTGAAATATTTATTTTGTATGCAAATCTGATATTCAGGGGAGAGAACTATGTATATCTGGGAGTCTTTAGTATGTATCTAGTATTTGAAACCATGAGACTAGATGAGATCATAATGGTAGGTGTAGAGAGGAGAAGAGTTCCAACAACTGAAATATACATTACTTCCATGTTTAATGATCAAAAATGAAAAGAAATGTACAAAGGAAACAAAATGAAAGTGGCCTGTGCTAGCAGAGATATACATAATATAATGACAAATACATCAACACATTGAGATTGTTGCTGGTGAACTTGGAGGAGAATTGAATCACTAAACATCTATCTTATCTACTTTTCTACCTTTATCAATAAATGAAAGAAAATAATATCAAAGAAGTTATGAGATTAATATTAAAATGTATACTGGAAAAATATTGAAAAGTTGGAGGATTGAGGCTACATATTTATGAGGTTTTTTTCTTTTTGTTAAATATGTAGAGAGTAAAAAAAATAGACTATAAATAATCGCAACATAAAAGATAATGAGATATAAAATAGAAACAATTCTGTTGCATAAGAGAATGCTAACTACCTCTAGTACTGAGATCAAGGATTACAAAAAGCCAAACAAAGATTGGTCACATAAGCAGAAATTCAAAGTGAGTACAAACCCAGGTGGAAATGAGTAGTGGAGACGCTAACATTCCAGATGACTGTGCATGGATGCATATTTATCATGTAATTGTCTTTGGTACTTTAAAATGTTCTCTCTTATTATTAGCTTAATGAAAAATTATGATACTAGGCCTTGAAGGAAAGATAATTACAAACTACATCTATTCAGCATTGTAAAACAGTTATGGAACATTGGTTCTCAAAGCTAGCTGCATTTTAGAGTAACTGGGGATACTTTATAATAGAACGATGCTACATCCCTAGAAACCTTTGTTTAATTGACTTGAGTTAGGGCTAGAGCATATATTATTTAAAGTCTCCCAGGTGATTCTAATGTTTAACTAATGATAAACAATAAAGTAATGGAAGAAAAGACAGTGTTTGTGTATGTGTGTATCTGAGCATGTTTTATATAAACTATTTTTAGCACTTTGTGTTGCAGCAGATGATCTTGTTTTTGTTTGTAGATGTATTTAATGTGTACCATGGCCTGACTGATGTGTTTGTGCTGCACTTCAAAATATGACATGACTTTGCATGGAATAAAGTCTAGATGTAAAACTTATGATTATATTTAAGTATACATAATAGTCCTAAAAATAAAGTGTGGACACTAGGAGTAAGTCTAATTTATTGACCAGCATTTTCAGTATAAAATCATTTTGGGAATTTAACAGATTCCACATATACCTTGCTTTTACTTGCGTATGGTGAATAAAATACATTGGAATGTTTCTATTCTTAGGTCACCATTTCTTTCTTGAAATAATCTCCTTCATTATTTTCTCATACTTAACTGTTGGTAGATGCTGTCGAGTTGGGTCTGACTCCTAGCTGATTGTTTTGGGATTCCTTCGGGAGTGGATTGACACATCCTTTCCTGTTTTTGCAGTGATGGGGATTGAACCCAAATCCTCAGAGAGTGTAGAGCACCACTCTACCAACTGAGCCAAACCCCTTAATACTTACAGTGTGTGATAGATCCTATGACATAATATACATACCTAAGCCTTTATGTACCAGAGTCTTGTCTTTTTTCTATTCTTTCATTTTCCCATTTCATGTTTCTGTTCAAAATTTGGCAAAGGATATGGGGAGAAATTCTGGATACTGACTTTCCAGAAATGTCTTTGTGATAATACCAAGATATTCATTAGACACTTTCTTTAGAGTCAGATAAGGGTCTATATACATGGAATGGGGCTAGGATTTAGCTCAGTTGGTAAAGCGCCACTGTATTGTCTCTGAGGTCCAGAGTTTGATTCCTAGCACCGCAAGAATGGGAGAAGGACATGGCAATCCACTCCTGAGTCAATCACAAAACAATCAGCCATTGAAAACCCTATGAGAGTCGCTATGAGTTGGACACCACGAGTTGATGGTACCTAACATCAACAACATACATGGAATAGTCATTCATACCAGTCATTTATACTCATCAGAGAATCATGTGAGCAATTAAAATACAGATTAAATGATCTATTTTCAGTATCATTATCTATTCTCAATAAATTAAAATCAAGTAGAAAGGACCAATTACAGTTATGCCTTATTTGTCCTTAGATGTCTTGCTTATTTTGCAATTCTTTGAATATTATTTTTTATAATTAATTGAACAATATATATATTATAGCTAATATTTTTCCTTTGGCTTTCCCAGATACATTTTTGGAATTAACTAAAGCCTATCTTTTGGTTCTATTTTTTTTTGTTGTTGTTTTTGGATGATCTTAAATATGGTTTTAGCTCCCACAGTCAAAGCATTAAAAAGTCCTTTTTTTTCTATAGATTCTTCCTCAACTTCTTCACTTCTAATTTATTTTTGTCATTATTTCCTTGTCTCCTTTTGCCATGCCTGTGAATTCTATTCCTTTGTTATGCTATATGAAACTGCTAGCAGAGCTATTTGTAGAAAACTCTGTCTAGCAGTTTAAATTAAAAGTTATATAGTCAAAACTTGGACATAGAAATAAAAGACTTGGACTTACAGCCAGGCATTACTGGTTAATTTATCAAAAAGAAAGTAGTGCTAACTAAATAGAATGCAAAGTAACAGGGACAAACCAAGAGCAACTACACCAATGTTCCTTCCATGCAGTTGTGGGCCCCTGAGAGCCTAATCTCAGCAACTTTGTTTGGGGTAAAATGCCATTAAACTCATAGCTGAAACACAGCTGTTTAAGAAAGCTGAGAATTTGGAGGTGAAGAAAGGATCTTAAATGGCCCCCTTTTTGAGGCTAACACATTTTCTTGCCTTTCAGAGAGGCAAAGGTTGGTGATTGGTTGGGTGAATTAGTGCCAAAGGTGTCTTCAGTAACTTTAGGCATTAAGCCAACTCTTTAGCCCAGGAAGGAGCTAAAGCTGAAATATGCTGATGAGATGGGAGAAGGAGGACAGCTGTAGAGTGTAATGGATTTTTAAATGTTTCCAGTTGCAATAGTAATCACCAGTTCAGACCTATGACATTAAGGACAATGTTTCAATTATACTCAAAATATAAATAAATTGTATTAAGAGTTGTTTTGAGATATGTAGAATTAACATATGCTAATAAACTGTCATCTGCAGCCATAGCCCTGTGGCATCTGATCCCCTCAGATCTCGGAAGCTAAGCAGGGTCGGGCCTGGTTAGTACCTGGATGGGAGACCGCCTGGGAACACCAGAAGCTGTAGGCTTGGGAGAAGGACCTGGCAACCCCCACCCAAAAATCAATCTGCCATTGAAAACCCTATGAACAGCAGAGAAGCACTGACAATAGTGTTTCCCCTGTTGTACAGAGGGTCGCTATGAGTCGGATACCGACTCCGCGGCACCTAACAACAACAACAACAACAACAACAACAACAACAATAAACTATCAATTTGAATAGAAACACTTTGTAGTAAGTGTTGATTCACATGGCTGTTATTGAAGTAGTCTTTTTCTTTGGATTATTGCTCACAGGTCAAACTGATTAAACAGAAGTAACTAATACAAAGGACTGGTAAATTCTGTTTAACAATTATAATGGGAAAGAATCAGAGACCAAACAAATTTTTTTTTCTGAATTTTGTTGATATGGGTGGTGGAGTGGGAGAGTGTGGGAAAGCATGGTACTGTGTAATTCATAGGCAAATCCTGATGTTTCTCTTTGTTCAGTTTCAAATCACTGAGTTGTCTGATTATAATTGAGTTGTTCATATTGTTCTCTTGAAATGTTTTGAGGCGAATGAAATCTAAGAATTCGATTATACTGAAACAATAGCCACAAGACATGGTGAAGTTATTGCTGATGCTAACAAAGGGCCAACAGGGGAAAAACGATATGTAGTTAGGAGTGGTGGTGCTTTTGCTTGGAACCAAATATTTAAAGTAATTCACATAGCAAGCTGACTTCAATTTAATAAATAATTTTTGTAATAAATCATGAAAATACTCTCTTTTATCCTTAAGGTAATTAGCTAAAAGGACTTTAAATGGGGTGAATTGACTTTTTGACCATGATACTAAGAGAAGTCTAAAGCTAGTTTACAGAATCATAATTTGTTGGTGAGAATTTTGTATAAAAATTTGGGATGTTTTAGAGATAATTTTTCACTTTAAAATGTAAGAGTTTTTTAGTAGAATATTTTCATTGAAAAATAGTGTTCACTTAATATAGAAAAATGCAAACCTGATATGATTAATTTTCTTGATGTTAAAATTGTACTACTTCATGAATAATATTCTATCAAAAAACACTTAAGACCCTAAAGATATATAAAAGAAAAATATCTTATTCAGGAAATGAAAAAAATCTGGAGCAGTAGCTTGGGGATCCCTCAGTTCTATTCCCTATTTTACTATAAATTCTGTAGCTGTGAGCAACTAATTTAGCCTTCCAAAATCTTTTCCTCATTTGGGTACGGAATGAATAATACTTTTCAGCTACATCAATAACAGGGGTGCCCTGGTGGATGATGATGTTTATTTAGTATATTAAGCTCTGTGGCTTTGTGAGTGGGAAGGAAAGTAGTGCAATATGAACACAAGCTGTTATCATTGAACTGTTTTCTTAAAATGCTTATTTAAAAAATAAATATTTTGGGTCTTTTGTGTGCAGGGGACAAAATGATATGTCCCATCTGGTAGATGCTGAGTTCCTGAAAGGAAGTTTCCATTTCTTACTCATTATTGTATTCTAACCATTCAAGACTTTGCCCTAAATGTTCCACATGGTGATTAATCAACAAATGTCTAGTTAGACGAAAAATATTTGAATGGCTTCAAATTAGAATGATATGTTCCTCTATAAGAATATCAGCTTCAGAAGAAAGGAACTTGCATTCTCTTATTTTCTTTATATTTTCTGTCATTGGAATAAAGTGTTCAGTTCTGGAATAGATTCTTTTACAAGGGTATCCATAGAATAGTTTTTGTAAACATGGCATTTATACCTTCATGGCATGTACCAAAATAGATATTTACTATAATATAAAATGGGAGAAGGACCTGGCAACTCCCTCCCAAAAATCAATCTGCCATTGAAAACCCTATGAACAGCAGAGAGGCACTGACAATAGTGTTTCCCCTGTTGTACAGAGGGTTGCTATGAGTCGGATACCGACTCGACGGCATCTAACAACAACAACAACATAATATAAAAGGAAGAATATAAACTAAATTATTTCTTTAAAATACTATTAAAACTTTAATCATTTTTGCTATTTTCTAATGTGTCCAACTTTTAAATAAAAGTACATTGAGTTTATATAAATTTATTAAAATTTAATTTGCTAAATGCAATTATTGGACATGGAATACCACCAACTTTCTTTTAAGTTGCCCAGTAGCACTATGTCAAGCATTTAAGCACAAAAACAGTCAGTTCTAACCTATAGCATTTTATTTTATATGTTGAAAGGCAAAATTAAACTCAGATTTATCCAATCAGGGCTTGCTATATTTTGAATGTCTCAGAAGATACGCATGTTGCAGTTTTTTCTGAGGTCTTATCTAGAATGCTGGGTCTTCAAACCTTATTTACATAGGGAACCTTTTCATTTTCTCTTAAGAGCTCTTAGTAGCTATACTGCACTTTGGAGAAAAGCCTACTCTGAAATTATTGCATTTCTGCAAACTGCATCTCTCTCTCTCTTTTTTTTTAAAGGATATGGTAGTAGAAAATCATTCAGTAAAACTTCTATACAAGGACAGTGGAACATGTGAGGGTGGAAAATTAGTATATAAATGTACTTTCAGGATAACATTTTTCCTTTTGTCAAATGCTCACTATATCTTAAAGGCAGAAAAGCTTCTCTTGTGAAGAGGTGGTTGAGTTCAAATTACATGGGAAACCAAAGCTTTTTAAAATGAAGTGAATTAAGTCAACTGTGTAGCTTAGCTCTTTGGTGAATTTTGTTCTTTCAGGACAAAGTGAAGCATTTTATTCTTATGTATCCTCTGAATAATGGAAAGATTTTCTAGTGCCTGGATTTTAAAGACCATGGTTGTAGTCTGTAATCTTATAGTACTTTGGAACTAGAGAGTACTGTAAAAACCTAGTCCAACTTCTTTACAGATACAAAACCTTAGTTCCAGAAAGTAGCAGTGCATACTTGTTGAAGAGCACAGAGCTACTTAAAATTATAATCTGGGTTATTGGTCCCTAACCAGTGACCATAAAAAGTTAAAAGAGGATGACTTCTAACTCTGATACTCCTCATCCCAGTTAGCAGCAAGATTGGGTCAGTGGCACTTACTTTGTGTTAAAAAATCACTTGGAAATAGATTGAAAAGAGTGATAGACATTCACTGGGAGAAAATTAGGATTGCTCATAGGAAGCTCAAACTACTCATAGGAAGCAACCAGTAAAAGCAGCATCCTTCTCATGGCCTTGTCACATAATCGCCTGCATTTTGACTTTCTATCCCCTTAAAGCAGGATAGCTAGTTAAGGCATCTCTCCATTTATTGAAATTGCCTTGCATTTACATCAACTGATTTTGTTTTGTTTGTTCAAGAAGAGTAAGTGAAGATTGTGGCCCTGTCCCTTTCTTTTCATCCCAGGTCCTCCTTTGACTTATTTTCTCTGTTCTCTTTCACCTTAAATTTATTCTCTCCTTTAATTTCTACTTCTTATTGTTCCTGCCTATCCCAAACAGCCAATTCCTTTCTCCATGTCTAAATTTTGGGAAAATTGGTGCCTAATAATTTAAGACACCTGCTCATTTAAACCCAGTGCTTTATAAAAATGAGCTCAGCAGTTTTGGAATGAGATGACTTCTACATGTTTCATATTATTGTCGATTGGACGTGGGGAAGACTGTGGATGCACATGAGAGAGTCAGATCTCAGAAATTAGATCTCAGGTTTGTTTTGTTGATTGCTTTCTAAAATTGAGCTAACATTGTAACCCATTAAAGTGAGAATAGTTTTTTTTTTTTTCCTGAAGGCTATCTCGCACTCTCAAGTACGGCATTACTTTATTTTTTATAGCAGCTAATTGTTTCCATTTGAGCATTGCTATTATGTGCTAAGAGATCTGCATTTGTTGTAGGGATCTAGTATGAATGAGACCTAAGTTAGGGATTTGATTTACATATTCAACAACTTAGAAGAAGAGATGCTTTCTGTTGCCAAAGTTAATACAATTTTAATATGGCACTCCTGCCAACTCTTAAGAGATTTAGCAAAGGGCGGTGCTGATTCAACTTCCTTTATAGAGTTTACCTCTTTGCAGAAGGTGCCACATACAGATTAAGGTTAGCTAGCTGCTTACCCAGATTTGGAATGGCTGGGTTTTAGAGGAGAAGATCGCTTGGTGTAAGAAGCCTGCTTCTATGAAATACCTTCTAACACTGGTGCTGTTTTCTGAATGTACATAAATTAAGACTGTGAGAGGCACGTAGTGATAAGATGCAGAGAACAGCAGATTGAGGCTTGCTGTCTGACTTGCATGCTTATTTACTCTAAAAACAGGTAAAGTGCCTCCATGTTTGTAATTCACTCTTCGGTTTCGTGAGCCCATAGTTTAATGTATGTTAAATGCATACATGAGGTGCCTGTTCATCTTTGTTGTGTATTATTATTTCTACAAAGCTGGACAGCATTGTGGATACAAAGTCTCTGGTCTTAGAAAGACCTGATATATTTCTCAGATCTGTTTCCTGTAGTTTATGTTACCTTAAACGTTTTTAGTCCTTTAATTATTCAGTTGTAAGTTGCATATTTGTTATCTGCTTTATAAGGATCTTGTGAATGTTTGAGATATGTAAATCCCTTAGCCCAGTATTGATACACCTAGATACTTAGTAAACAGAGATGTTTGTGTTATTATAGTGAGAGAAACAATTTTTGTTTAATATTTAAAATTCAGAGATGTCTAAATTTTAAGAACTTTAGTGTACCATAACAGAAGAGGTGTGAAACATAATTGGTCTGTGCGTCTTATCCAGGGTTTAAGAGCTTTGCTAAATCAGTTGTATGAATAGGGAGTTTCCTAGGTAGCTATAATGCTTTTGCTTAAGTAATCTAGGTTTTCTTTTTTTCAAGGCTTTACCAAAAGTATACCTAACATCAGCAATTTAGTGCCTAAAGAGTTAGTTGGAGTGAAATATTACTCCCAGAAGAACCAAGGTGCATTTTACTTCTGTTTTATTTTTAACTTTTCTGTATGACTCTCAGTACTAATGTATTTTCTAATGGTAAGAGTTTCTAAATCAATTGTAATCCATGGAAAGGCTTACCTGCCTTCTACTCAGATAAGTCCTTTCCTGTGACTGATCTGAACTTATAGGAAATCTGGGTCTCGCCCAATGTTTACAAAAATATTCAGAACCTAGTGAAACACTACTTATTGTGACTTGAGAGTATGAGTTTCTCCTGAGTGTAGTTAAGAATACCCTAATATTTGAATATCAAACCTGGTTAGGTGTCAAATGAATCTTATCTGTGCTTTTGATTTAGCTTAAATGTTGCATAAAATCATTGGCTTGGAAAACACCTTGCTCTCAGGACCGGCACCAGTAACTGTTCTAAAATTACATAGGCACTGTTTATATTGACAGTATGTTACATAGCAGCTGAAGTTAGGCACATCATGGTTGGTGGATGTGTAACATTGAAATACTTGTGGTATGGGAGTGGGACTGGTCACTGGCTGGAAGAAATGCCAGGTCCATCTTAAATCAATTATTACAGACTTGGAAGTCCTTTTTATAATCTGAATTTTGACCTACTGAAAGTTATTTTCATTTTGCCAATAAGTGTGTTTTCAGTTAAATATAATGTCAAATTTCCTTTCACCTCTACCTCTATTCAAATGAAATCTCAAATGTCATTTTAGGTGCTTATACGTTAAACCCAGAAGTGATTTTTGAAATGAAGGGATAAGGCGGGCCATGGTAGCACACACCTATTGTCTCAGCACTTAGGAAGATGAGGCATGAGGATCATGAGCTTGAGGGCAGCCTTGGCTTACATAGTTTAATGCCAGCCTGGGCTATATAGAGAGACATTATCTCAACAAAACAAAACAAAACAAAACCTAGTCCAAACCAGCAGCAAATAAACCTTGACAAAATATCTTTGATTATTGGTGCCTATAAAGATTTAGATAAGATTGTTAGGAAAACGAAAATTGAGCATGTGAATTATTCCCCTGATAAGAGCTTGAATTTGGTCTATGATGGTTAAAAGTTTTTATTCATGTTGTTGTTCATGTTGTGAGGAACATTGTATTAGATTTTATGTGACACTTTGAAGAAATTAAAAGATATGCTTAAAGTATAATTTTTATTAGATATTCTTTTTCATTTTTCAAAATATATTTAATGCAGATATATGCATGTAGTATTCTTATACTAAATTTATCTCTATAAATACAGACGTATAACTTATGAAAATCATATCATAACTGGGAGAAAATTGAGTCTACCAAAGCATTATATCAGTACTGTTTATTTAATAAGTTCATATTTAGATATATCAGATGATAGAAAAGTATTTTAAAATAGATTCAGAATATTAAGTCATTTCTAGGCCTGTAGGTCACCATAATAGCAAAACTAGCATGTGGGAGAAAAGATGGAACTTTTGGGTACATTTAACTGGAAATGTGCATGTGGAATGAACAAGTGTAATATATCATAATCCATACACTTTAAAATAAAATATCCAAGTATCGCTGCTTATAAGAAACTGATTTGTTTAATTTTTTGGAAGAAGTCAAGGTTGTTTTTGACTTGATAAAGCTTACTTAATAATGCCTCTGCTTTTCTTTGTGCTATCAATAGCTATCAAGATGTGTGGCATGTTAATGACAATAAGCCAACCATTTTATAATTTGGTGAGAAATCAATTAGTTATTTCAAATTATATGTTTTTGTACATAAAAAATTCAATAAGTGGAGTACCAGCTTCTGTAACTAAGATAAGTTTATGTACAGATCATTTGGTTACCACCATTGGACAAGATGAAAGACATAACTGTTTTAAGAAAAATATAGGGAACAGATAAAATACTTGATGGACATCACTGTGTATAACAAATTTTGCAGAAGAAGGGTTCCTTATCTCTTCTTTTCTAAGATTAGGGACTTATAGTAATCCTAACAAATTTGACTTAATATTATTGTATTTATAATAGTTTTCTCTCTTCTTCTATTGGAGAAGCCAATGTACCCACTCTCTTCGGTTTATGAAGACCTGTTATTCCAGAGCCAAATGTGTATCAGATTCTAATTCATGCTGTCATAGTCACATAAACATCTCCAATTGAGGTGAAAAGTATTCATAATTGAAAATTTATTTAAATTTGTTGTCTTGATTTAAATGCAGTGCTTTCATAGTTGCAAAAGTATATATACATATTTAAGTTAATGTTTGGGAAATTTCTGTTCATACTTTTGGTATTAAATGAAGTTTTTGCCTCCACTTGCTAATGCTATTGTATTTGATGTAAGTCCTTTAAAAATTTTTGTTCAACATTTAAATTTCCTTTCAGTAAAATTGGAAATTCAGAGGTTCTTAGTCTGTCTTTGCAAATGTTGAAACCAGGATTTCTGTGGTGCTTTAGCAAAAACTTGCACAGAATTTTGTTTTCTAAGTTTGTTGATCAATGAGAAATGAAGAGTTGCCTTTATAAATCATTTTAAGAGTATAATTCAGATCCTTCAATATAAATTCTCTCTAGAACAGTATGTACTTAAAATGATCTGACTGTGGATGTGTGTTCATCATAGACATAAAGACAAATTAAGTACCCCGAAGGTTTTGTGCTCTAAAATATCAAAGATAAATTTACATCAATGGGAATCTGGCGAGGATCATACACTTGATAGTACATGGGTGGGTGAGATAATGGTAATCTGTGAAATATGCTATTTGTAAGGCATTTATATGACAGAATACCTTTATTTAAGCAAACTCTTTAAATTACTGAAGTTGTTTATTATTTGAATTTTAATTATTACTCAAAGTGTAAAAATTTCCATATTAACTGAAATATATTTTAGAAGTTTGAGAATAGTCCAGTGCTTAATGGCCTGTATAGAGTCATACTTATGCTGTGAAGCAGTAAAAACAGAACAAAATAACAAAAACAGCTCAAGACTTTTGGTTTTAAGTAGAGAAACTGAATTTAGTTTCAAAGAGGAAAACAATTCACCAATAACTGATACAAAACAGAAATGAGGAGAGCAAATTCTCCCACAGGTATGTGTCTTTTTTTTCCCCTTGAGGTAGCAACTTTACATGTGTAGTTTTGTCCAGGTACTCCTCATATGTAGAGAATTTGTAAGGCAAACAGTTGAAATAACTTCTCAAACGGTGCTAATCATGAAACATTCTAAGTGGCTGAAGAGCTAGTCTTTATGCATGTTGATACTTGACACTGAGCCCTATTAATTTCAAGTGTTTAATGATTCTTAATTTGTTCTTAATTTTTAAGTATAATGAAATAGGGTCATTCGCAGCAAAATGGATGGAATTAGAGAAAATTATTTTAAGTGAACGAACACAAGCTCAGAAAGAGAAACAACACATGTTCTCACTCATATGAGAGAGCTGACTCAAAATTACAAGAAGGAAAAATCCTACTCAAAGGTCAGATCACATTAAAAGGGGGGGAGGGAAGATAAGAATGAGGTC